>NQII01000035.1:1179400-1211664 GCA_002778355.1 Clitarchus hookeri
ATGCCATCCATCACAAGGCCACACCACGCGCCTCTGCCACCTGCCGTGTATAGGTCCGTGGCGTGTCTCGATTTTAGAAATTACTTTTTCACAAAACCTTTCATAACTTTTAAAGTATTGGAGATAATTGTATGATGTACAGGACATTTCTTATCGTCATTAAACAGTTATAATTATTAATTTAGTTATTTTGATAAAAATGTAGTTCTTTAAATGTTGAAAAGACTGTGAATTTAAAGTTTTTTTTTTTTTTTTTTGCGTAATTTAAATTGTAAATACGCTGATTACTACTTATCTTTTAAAGGTAGAGATATGCTACCGCTGACTTTTTTGTAGATACTTTAGTGTTACACAATTCTTTCGTAACTGATTTTGTTATGTCTCTAAAGGATTAGGCAGCGTATTCCATGAAAGCGCGCTGGCGGCAAACTTTTTTTCCTACTTGATTCACTAATACCGTTAATGCTCAGCTCCTATAAGTGCTAGGGGAAATCTTAGTACTCACAACCTTTCCTCGATAAATGCAGATTATAACAGTATACCCGTTCAGTGGTTCTCGAGATAAGTGCAGTCATACAGACAGACAGACGCGCGCCAGGGACTCCCTTTTATACTATGTAGTGGTATACAGTTGAGTTTTGCCGACATGCTTCTTCACGAGACTGGCTTCCTCCGAACCGGTGGTGCCTAAAACTAGTGAATATAAACTATACACTTTCTACCCTGAAAACTAAGCACTTCTGACCTTTTTTGGGGTAATTTGTATGATTTCACCTTAGGTAAAATTAACATTACCAGAGCCTCACTCTTTTATTTCATCCGCTGATCAAGTCTACACTTTCGTTACGAGGTGAAGACATGGAACTACTTTTCCTACTACCCCGCTGCCAACTTCGCTGGAAGTATGCGGCCAGTGAGTCCGTTAAAATATGTTCTGTTAAATGCCAGGGAGGTTTGATTTCAAAAGCGCTCAGTTAAGAGTGAAGATGGAACTGAGCCATCAAAGAATTTATTCACGTTCTGGAGTAAGTTCCCGACGCACCTATCTCTGTTATCGCTTATGTTTCCCCGTGGTGCCTTCGTGCGGTATGCGAAGTGATTTGGGCTAGCCACTGCATGTTAGTTTACCCTTTTACCCCCTGGAACACCCAAGTGGCGCATATCTTTGATTATTTTAAAAGTAGCCATGTCTAAAGTTTTTCTTGGCTCGCTACATGACGGCGCCACGAGCAAACTGAAACTGTTACATAGCTGCCTTGTGGAGACCCAGGACGGTAGTTACAAAATTGGCTACAAATTCCCTGTTGGTTTTCATCCTTCTATACAATAAATCGTGGGTGAATGTTGTTTGCACATCTTCTAAACTAAAACATTCGGAGGAGTATTGTGGCCTCATGCACACCGTTGAAAAGTAAAATCTCACAGCAAGCTCCCTGTTGATCAAAATTTTATTTTATTTTACTTTACAGGTTTTAAAATGGTGCAATTATAAATTCTTCTGGTGGAACAGGTGTAATTCTTTGTAAATGTCATTCACTACTGGCTGAATCTCGGTGTCTGCTCTGTATCGATTATAAAACGNAACAGGTGTAATTCTTTGTAAATGTCATTCACTACTGGCTGAATCTCGGTGTCTGCTCTGTATCGATTATAAAACGGAACCCTAAAACAGTTTTCTTTTTCCCACTGGTTACGTTTGCAGTATACTGCACTAGTCTCGCTCCAAGGAAAATGTCAACAATTAAGGATTGAAAATTACTAATTGTNTTACGTTTGCAGTATACTGCACTAGTCTCGCTCCAAGGAAAATGTCAACAATTAAGGATTGAAAATTACTAATTGTTCACTTAATTCTCACTGACTAATGCAAGAATTAATAAGCTATAAAATTTAAATACACGCAAATTTATATGGTTCAAACTTCTGCAACAATTTATTGTCTACCGTATTAACATCAGTGAGGAGCTTTAAACATGCATCTTCGTTGGCAATACCAAATTTTTCCAATAATTAATTTTCTTTTATGCGTAAAATTTTCAGTATTTAATTTAATTAAAACAATTTTACATTAACGGATTAAATTTTAATTATTTTCTTTTATGCCAGAAATCCNTCAGTATTTAATTTAATTAAAACAAT
Source organism: Clitarchus hookeri (assembly GCA_002778355.1). Taxonomy (NCBI): domain Eukaryota; kingdom Metazoa; phylum Arthropoda; class Insecta; order Phasmatodea; family Phasmatidae; genus Clitarchus; species Clitarchus hookeri. The sequence goes on from NQII01000035.1 coordinate 1,181,540, forward strand.
TTTACATTAACGGATTAAATTTTAATTATTTTCTTTTATGCCAGAAATCATTATGCATATACAAGCTAATAAGACATTTGATATCTCCAGAGACAGTATAAACTAGCACTTTTACACACAAGCACAGAAGCAAAACAGTGTCAATCTGAAAAAAAAAAGTGTCACAGTGAATTACTAACAACGACGCTGTAAAGTTTTAACAACAATTTTGTTCACTCTCTGTGGCCAATATATTATCACTTGTTTGGTTTATATATATATATATATATGTATTGTATTTACAAAATAATGACTTATGAAGTTCGTGCATATGGATACACATTAAAGAATGATAAATCCTAACTAATATTATAAACGCGTAAGTGTGTTTGTTTGTTTGTACAGAGATAGTTGGAGGGCCGGGAAGTGACATAGGCAACTTTTATAGCGAAAAATTTCTAATTACCTCAGGAAAAAACATTTTAGTAAAAATAGCGCTCTGGGTACAATGCTGCGTCAATGTACACTGAAGAGCCAAAAAACTGGTACACCTGCCTAATATCGTGTAGGGCTCCCGAGCACGCATAAGTGCCGCAAGACGACGTGGCATGGACTCGACTAATGTGTGAAGGTATGCAGGAGGCAATTCAAACTATGAGTCCTGCAGGGCAGTCCACAAATCCAATCTGCGCCAATTTGAGAAAGGTTTGCACGTCTGTCACGTTTAATGATTCTCGTCAGTCGTCGTTTGTCCCGTTCATTCACGATCTTTTTCAGGCCGCAGCGATTTCGAAGTTTTGATGTTTTACCGGATTTCTGATATTTACGGTACACTCGTGAAATGGTCGTACGCGAACATCCAAATGTTATCGCTACCTCGGAGATGCTATGTCACACCTCTCTTGCGCAGACTATAACACCATCTTCAAACTCACTTAATCTTGATAACCTGCTATTGTAGCAGCAGTAACTGATCTGGCTGCGAACCACATCGCGTTACTCTGATTGGTTCCATACCTCTATGATTTCCATTCGCACGCCTATACCAGTTTTTTGGCTCTTCAGTGTAAGTTGTTAGTGTGGGACGAAGTCGCAACGGATAAACGAATCAACAGGATTTTTTGCACACAGATAGTTGGAGGGCTGGGAAATGACATAGGCAACTTTTTATCCCGAAAAAAGATCTCATTCCCTCAGGAAAATATTGTAAGTAAAAACAGTGCTTGTGGTACAATGCTGCGTCAATGTAAGTTGTTAATGTAGGATGAAAGCACAATGTAACACAAGAAAGCGATAGACGCCCTAAACCGAACTCTACAGGATATACGAAGCAATGCTGACATTATGGGAGGAGTGGATGTATTACTGGCTGGTGATTTCCGCCAAACTCTACCGGTGATTCAGAGGGGCACACCTGCAGATGTAATCAAAGCCTGTCTCAAGTCGTCAAGCTTAAGGGCAAATGTCAAGAAATTCAGTTTGACGACAAATATGAGAGTGCACCTTTACAATGACGTTGATACAGGACATGATGCTGATACACTGATAAAAATTGTAGATGGGCGGTTAGAAACAGATGCCGAGGGATGTNTCAGTATTTAATTTAATTAAAACAATTTTACATTAACGGATTAAATTTTAATTATTTTCTTTTATGCCAGAAATCCTTATGCATATACAAGCTAATAAGACATTTGATATCTCCAGAGACAGTATAAACTAGCACTTTTACACACAAGCACAGAAGCAAAACAGTGTCAATCTGAAAAAAAAAAAGTGTCACAGTGAATTACTAACAACGACGCTGTAAAGTTTTAACAACAATTTTGTTCACTCTCTGTGGCCAATATATTATCACTTGTTTGATTTATATATATATGTGTATTGCATTTACAAAATAATGACTTATGAAGTTCGTGCATATGGATACACATTAAAGAATGATAAATCCTAACTAATATTATAAACGCGTAAGTGTGTTTGTTTGTTTGTCCTTATTTCACGTCGCAACGGAGCAGCAGATCGACGTAATTTTTTGTACAGAGATAGTTGGAGGGCCGGGAAGTGACATAGGCAACTTTTATAGCGAAAAATTTCTAATAACCTCAGGAAAAAACATTTTAGTAAAAATAGCGCTCTGGGTACAATGCTGCGTCAATGTACACTGAAGAGCCAAAAAACTGGTACACCTGCCTAATATCGTGTAGGGCTCCCGAGCACGCAGAAGTGCCGCAAGACGACGTGGCATGGACTCGACTAATGTGTGAAGGCATGCAGGAGGCAATTCAAACTATGAGTCCTGCAGGGCAGTCCACAAATCCAATCTGCGCCAATTTGAGAAAGGTTTGCACGTCTGTCACGTTTAATGATTCTCGTCAGTCGTCGTTTGTCCCGTTCATTCACGATCTTTTTCAGGCCGCAGCGATTTCGAAGTTTTGATGTTTTACCGGATTTCTGATATTTNGTGATGTTTTACCGGATTCCTGATATTTACGGTACACTCGTGAAATTGTCGTACGCGAACATCCAAATGTTATCGCTACCTCGGAGATGCTATGTCACACCTCTCTTGCGCAGACTATAACACCATCTTCAAACTCACTTAATCTTGATAACCTGCTATTGTAGCAGCAGTAACTGATCTGGCTGCGAACCACATCGCGTTACTCTGATTGGTTCCATACCTCTATGATTTCCATTCGCACGCCTATACCAGTTTTTTGGCTCTTCAGTGTAAGTTGTTAGTGTGGGACGAAGTCGCAACGGATAAACGAATCAACAGGATTTTTTGCACACAGATAGTTGGAGGGCTGGGAAATGACATAGGCAACTTTTTATCCCGAAAAAAGATCTCATTCCCTCAGGAAAATATTGTAAGTAAAAACAGTGCTTGTGGTACAATGCTGCGTCAATGTAAGTTGTTAATGTAGGATGAAAGCAAAATGTAACACAATAAAGCGATAGACGCCCTAAACCGAACTCTACAGGATATACGAAGCAATGCTGACATTATGGGAGGAGTGGATGTATTACTGGCTGGTGATTTCCGCCAAACTCTACCGGTGATTCAGAGGGGCACACCTGCAGATGTAACCAAAGCCTGTCTCAAGTCGTCAAGCTTAAGGGCAAATGTCAAGAAATTCAGTTTGACGACAAATATGAGAGTGCACCTTTACAATGGCGTTGATACAGGACATGATGCTGATACACTGATAAAAATTGTAGATGGGCGGTTAGAAACAGATGCCGAGGGATGTGTGTCACTAACGGGGGATTTTCGTAATTTGGTGCAGAGTGATAGGGAACTGATTGCTAGCGTGTACCCAGAGCTACAAAGAAAATAAAAGAGCGATTCGTGCACTAAAAATGACATCGTTAATGCTCTGTTTTGTGTTTATGATAACTTTCTGTCAACTAACAAATACCGTTATTTCTCTCTATAAGTTTGTTATTATAACCACGCGAGCAAAATTCAATGACGAAGTTTTTCACCTTGCGCTTATTGAAATGGAAAAGCAAGTGCTGATATTGTCAGGAAAAAGTATAAAAACCATGGACTTTATTTAAAAAAACCCTAAATAATAATTTTGTAGTCAACGCGAGTGGAGCCGTGGGCACAGCTGGTATTCTATACGGTAATGATAAATAATTTTGGCATCAATAAATAATCAGGGGATGTAAGTTTGACACTTAAAATTTTGCATCCATGATATTCGTAACATGCAAACACTATTAAACATCACTAATAAAATCACAAGCTTATAAATTTCTTTATAAATACATCCTTATAATGCGTGGTTTTTGCGTATAAGAATCGAAAATCTGAACTAGATCCTTGGCAGGTTGGTAGGGTTTAACGTCTCATCAACAGCGAGGTCATTAAAGACGGAGTAAGTTTCTCATATGAGCAGGAACGTGGAAGGAATCAGCCATGANTAAGTTTCTCATATGAGCAGGAACGTGGAAGGAATCAGCCATGACCTGTAGTATGGAAACAATCCAGCATTCGCCGGAAGTGATTTCAGGATACCATGGAAAATTGAAATCAGGATGGCCGGACCGGGATTCAAACCCATGTCCTCCTGAATGCGAGTCCAAAGTTTATCCACTGCGCCNTTGAAATCAGGATGGCCGGACCGGGATTCAAACCCATGTCCTCCTGAATGCGAGTCCAAAGTTTATCCACTGCGCCACCACGATCGGTTAGACCTTCGGCCTTATCACTATTAATTTAAGGAAATTTTAGTCAGATTCAAACTGCTTCAAACCCTCACTATGCTTTGAAGTCGTTAATCATTTCTTTTCTGAAAAATTTACCTTCCACTGAAGGTTCTTTTTTTTTTACCAGCAAATTTGTCACGATATATTCACAAAATTATTTACTGAGTAACCTCAGACAGATTTAAATTCCTCTTACAAACAAGATGCAATTTCTTTTCTTTACGGCTGGTAGTAACTTCAATTTTCACACCCGTAAAATTTCTTGACATGCTTTTGCTTTATGTACACATCAGATGTAATTTGAAAGTTATCTCACGTAAAGTACGTTACCGTGCGCGTATGCACGGAGTAAATAAAACTTGGATATCGATAACCAAAGTTNAGTTATCTCACGTAAAGTACGTTACCGTGCGCGTATGCACGGAGTAAATAAAACTTGGATATCGATAACCAAAGTCTTCATTTTACTTGAAAGCTACGGACTGAAGAAAAAAAATTTAATTGTTTTCTCAGCCTCCCTTTGGCGAAGAACTCGTTTAGTTACAAAGCGAATCTTCGCTACCTCAACAGTTATACTTATATTACTATGTAAAATTTTCACAAATTTGGCGTACATGCGTTTTTGGCGGTATAGAATGTAAATTAGGGANAGTTATCTCACGTAAAGTACGTTACCGTGCGCGTATGCACGGAGTAAATAAAACTTGGATATCGATAACCAAAGTTTTCATTTTACTTGAAAGCTACGGACTGAAGAAAAAAAATTTAATTGTTTTCTCAGCCTCCCTTTGGCGAAGAACTCGTTTAGTTACAAAGCGAATCTTCGCTACCAAAACAGTTCTACTTATATTACTATGTAAAATTTTCACAAATTTGGCGTACATGCGTTTTTGGCGGTATAGAATGTAAATTAGGGANTACTTATATTACTATGTAAAATTTTCACAAATTTGGCGTACATGCGTTTTTGGCGGTATAGAATGTAAATTAGGGAATTGTCGTTTAAATATTCTGCTGTTAAAGCTACAATCTATAACGCAATGCTGATTTATTTCTTAGAATACTAAGAAAATTAGACGAATATTCGAGTTCGAGGAAGAATATCTTTGAAAATAATGGTTTAGTGTAGTCATGGAAACGAAAGTGCGTGGTCTTCTATGAAAAGTGTTCCATCCTCTTTGTATTTTATTTGCGGTACGCAGTATTCTTTTTGCGAGCAAACATGGCAACCCTTATCTCTTTCCTTAAGAAGCGTCAACATATTTTCATTACTTTTAAATATGCCTAATCCTTAAGTTTATTTTGCACACCTGTTTTTTCCCTCGCTTGGCGGAACACTGTAAGTTGCTGAAATCCACCACTTATTTTGAAAATTTCTTCATATTTTCCATCGCACCTTATTAATTTATTCGTAAAATTAACTAAGCTTAATTAAGTTACTTCTTGACAGTGCCTGGCTATTTTAGAGGCCTTGAAACAATTGTTTAGATACGAATTACTATCACCCAGTCACAAGGGGTACGATGCACATAACGTCAGTTGAGAAATATTCAAATCACCGAATGGAGAATGAATAGGGACCTAGACTTACGAAAATGTTTCGTGGCTAGTCATATTTTAAAACATTGAAACTCAAAACCACTTTCGTCATTGGGGGATTTTAAATGTCATGCATTCTAGGAGTCTGCCTGCGACCCATTTTTCGTGTCAGGGAAACCCAATTACATTTGATTCACTCAATCAAGCAATGAAGCATTGCACGTAAGATAGCATAGCTCGCTCCGGAATCATTTCGTCAACAATAAACATAATATTGACACTGAAATTAATCTTGAACAGAGTTTATTCGAAAATTAAATTAATGTTTTATAATTTTTCAGTAACATTCGGTTTAAATAGGTTACGTACATCACATTTCGTTGTGACTGCCTGTCAATTCGACGCAAACCGGAGACAGTAACATCACCTCACAGAGTAGGTTCATCCTTTAGGCTTAGATGCTCGCTTTGGTGGATAATAAACTACACTTCCGAACATATGTTAAAATTCGTACTACAATCATTTTCGCAGTTTTAAACTTTTCAGACATTTTCCAGTATTTAGCAGTTTAAAAATATGAACAATTAAACGACATAAAACATGGCCATTCACATACTCAACATGGTCTTTGTACAACTTAAATAAAAGAGCAGAAACATATTGTGGAAAAAACCCACAATCTACAGTCTATCATTCTGTCCCCGATCTACTGATTGACACAAAATACGGTACATATTCCAAATGATCGGAAAATGTTCACAAAATCTGTAAGGTAACACAAATAAAGTGAATGAAATAAAAATCAAAACAAATAAAGATGAATCATAAAACTAAGCCACAACTGGGAAACTTGCGCAGAGACTACGCAGCCCAAAGGTCAATTTGATATTCAGTGCATTTCGGTCATTCATTTAATTAAACGTCAAATACTCCAATGATACCTCCTTGGATTCGTATATTTCCCAATATCATACGAAATAAAAATAAACAAGTTTATTAATATAAAATTACACTTTCCAATCTGCGATACTCGTCATACAAAAATTTTGAATTTCACGAAAGTACTTGAACTTACAATAGTGAGGATATCTTATTTTACAACCAAATTGAGGCAAATATTCAAGATGCGCAGCAGTAGCTAACTAGGCTGCCTTCCCAGGTGAAAGGTTAGAATGGTGATGTTTTAGCTAGCACTCCTGATTTTTGTTCGAAATTTTGGTTCTAAACAGCTGCTCTTAAAAGTAAATATTTGAATTTTTGCTTTAAAACACTATTTTTAATAAACATTAGTTGCTTCAATTTGTTAATTTATACCGTCTGGAATCTCTAGGGATGAACTTCAGCTCGATGTTACTTAAAATCTAAATCAAAGCAANTTTGTTAATTTATACCGTCTGGAATCACTAGGGATGAACTTCAGCTCGATGTTACTTAAAATCTAAATCAAAGCAAAACACATTATTTTTGACAATGAATAATAGTCTAAATATTGAGTACTAAAAACATTTTCGAAATAATATTTATTTTTNACACATTATTTTTGACAATGAATAATAGTCTAAATATTGAGTACTAAAAACATTTTCGAAATAATATTTATTTTTAAATTTTACTATTTCCAAGACATTGGCAGTTTTCACGTGAAAAGCAGAAATTCACAAAATAGGAGCCAAATCGAGTAGTTAAAATAAAGTGAGATCAGAAATGAATTTAAAAAATATCGCGGTGCGACTGTATCCGGCACATGGCCATGGGTTTTATGAGAATGCATCTACGTTAGTGGGTAATGTTTTCTTTGGGATATGAGACTGAAATGAAATAAACGAAAAGTATGCTTGGTTTTTATAGCCTAGATCGATTAATCTATATGAGTTCTTCTATTTGGAGACGCGAGAAATACTACCCNACACATTATTTTTGACAATGAATAATAGTCTAAATATTGAGTACTAAAAACATTTTCGAAATAATATTTATTTTTTAATTTTACTATTTCCAAGACATTGGCAGTTTTCACGTGAAAAGCAGAAATTCACAAAATAGGAGCCAAATCGAGTAGTTAAAATAAAGTGAGATCAGAAATGAATTAAAAAAATATCGTGGTGCGACTGTATCCGGCACATGGCCATGGGTTTTATGAGAATGCATCTACGTTAGTGGGTAATGTTTTCTTTGGGATATGAGACTGAAATGAAATAAACGAAATGTATGCTTGGTTTTTATAGCCTAGATCGATTAATCTATATGAGTTCTTCTATTTGGAGACGCGAGAAATACTACCCAAAAATTTTCGTCCACGCTCAAAATTGCCGTCAGTCGGGAGCCTAACCAACTCCTTGTGCATCGTAGTTATTACCCGATAGAACGAGACCAAATTTATTTCCATAACGTCATTAGTACCGAAGCTATATTGTTGGAATGGATCACCTGCAACCGTTTCATCGCCATCAGAGTCCTGGTTTCCCATTTGTCGGTCTGCATTTGAAGACGTGGTCACGTCAAAATTCAGAACACGTGTAATTGGCGTGTAGCGATTGTCAAGTTGGCGATCGCCTGGAAGCTCGGCTGGCCGCGCGCACGCACGCTAAGCTGATTGCATGCAACGCAGGGGACACTCGCTCGCCTCTGGCACCAATCAGGCAGATTGCCTTGCGCGGGACACGGCGCGTCCTTGTTCTCGGTGTGCGCGCCAGCCAGCGGGACTCCATTACGCTAATCACGGGTCCACGAGTCAATACGGCACGTTGTTTGCTCTCGCGAGCACGGCCGCTACCTCCTCCTCCTCCGCCTCGCGGGCACAATTCCCCGGCTCGGCTCAGCGCGATCTTAGGCGAGGGAGTGCGGCAAGTAGCAGCTGGCAACAGTTACACAGACTTGACAAGACACGTGTAAGCGGTGTACGGTAAATTAAGCACTTTTAAAATCAACCTTAGGAAAATGACACTAACTCTACCTGCATATGTTTTATTGGACAGCCTGGATAGCATGCGTCCCGTAAAGTTGGCAACGACGGAGGGAAAGTAGTTCCATGTTTAAAGACTGAATTTAAAGTTTTAAGTAAAAATTTATACAATCTTACTTTGCTTTGTGTTTTTAAATGCATATCAGTGTGTGAATGAGCAAACTTTTTAAATATTTATTTTTCTAATAATTTTACAATTTTCTTTGACCGATGCACGAATAAAGTAATCAGACCCACGGCAACGTTAATTTTACAAATGGTGGAAGAAAACATAACGCTCATACAAATAGATCTTACGCTGGGCTTTGAAAAGTGCTCAGTTTATTGTGAACAGCCAATACACTCTCGCACCAACGTTACTCTGGGCTTGCCTTGAGTCATACTTGAGCAATGGTGAACCAAGGTTTTCATTTACCCTGTGACTAAAGGTTGATTCAATCCAAAATTCAAAGGGCTAGCTCGCACTTGCTAATGATAAGCTTGCAAAAAGCTGAATTCGCATTTGCAACATGCAAGTGATGATTGCAGCAAGTTTTGTAGATCTAGCTTGTTGAAAACTTTTCACGTCGAGCGTATTCATTTTCGACTCATGACTGATCATAGCTAACTGGCTTGCTACAAACTTGAATGCATGCATTTACAAGATATATAAATTCGATTTAAATTACAAATTATCTAGATATTGATCTTCCCCTAGCGTGTCGTAAAGTTCATGGCTTCGATTGTAAATTGAAACCAGATGTGTGTACTCGTGCTCTTTCTAGATTCTTTACACATTCGCCATAAGCGGTTCGTACTTTTTAAGACTAGGTATTTTACGTGCTGTGAACTAGATTATTCGCAAATCCTAAGACGTCATACACAACTATGCTTTACTCGGGGATCCATAAAAATATCACTCGTTCAACATATCGTGGTGTAACCAACTCCGCTACGCATGTCAGCTTATATACAACGTGCCTGAGAGAAACATTGCTAAAATAGGTTTGCTTTATTCAGTTTAACTACAGTAATGGTATTTCAGAGATTATAAATTATAGATTACTCACACACTTACTAGCCAAAAGGAGGAACTTAAATATCTACAAGCAAAATTATTGAGTGACAAATGCAGGAAGTTATTTTTTAAATCTAATGACAATGGTGTGGTGAAACTGAATTCGGATTTTTATTAGATCTCCATTGTCTACAATGACTTCTAAAGAGTTAACCAAAAAATATATAATTGTGTTGTTTTCTTTTGTTTTTGTGTCGCTGTTTGTCTAACTGAATCGTTGTATCTTGTTTCATATATGTGTTTATTTATAGTATCTCATTTTATTGCATTTGTGTTCCTTATCCATATATTGTGTTCTTATTGTTGGTTACATTTTTCTTAGTCAACGGAGATCCTATCAAAATCTGAATTCAGTTAGAAATGCAGTAGCTAAGAGATAATATACTTAAGAATGTTTTATTCGATTGGTTATGACAACAAATATCTCACTGTTAAATAGTCTTAAATATTTACATTTAATAAGGTTTGTTAATTTATTTAACTTCTAGTTGTGTAGTACATAATCCTTTTTTGAATTAAAACATGTAATTTTAATTAGAATATTTTGAATTATTTTAACATAATACGTTATTGTATAATATATAACACGGTAATTCATTTCCGTTCCTCATAAATGAAATACTCAAATAACAATTAAATATTTGGGTGGTATTAAAAACTTGTATGACACAAAGTAACAATCTGGGGAATTTTGGTTTCTTTGTAGTCCTGGCTATCGTTTCTTGTTTTGTTTCCAACTGAGAGTTTTAATGTAATTTAGCTTTAAGTTTGGTAACTGCATACCTGATTATGGAGGATCTCTACTTTTACTGCATTACCATTTCATAATTGCTTTTATAAAAATTGGCTTTTATTTGACACTGATTTCTATGAATTTACGTACTGGTATTTTATGCTGGATTTCAGTCTGAAACTTTACAAGTTATAGATTCGTAAATAAATGTTTCGTAAGATCTTATTACAAAAACAGGTAATAATTAGTCAAATCTGTGGTGTTTGTCACCAAAAACAACTTCAGTCATTTATAGATGAAATAAAAAATTTAAATGTAAAATGTGTTAGTATTTACACTAGGTTCCTTTCTTGAAAATTTACTTAAACACGGGCACTAATTAGCTAGCATATTTCAGAATAACCGTGATATTTTAAGTGGCCTTTTCACTCATGAGTTTTTGTTAGTTGTACCATAAATGATTCGAAACTTTTCGCAAAGAGATCTGTACATATTGTGTGTATCAGTACGGGGGTTCCTTGTAAGACTCGCCTACACGACCGGTGCGTTTTTTTTTATATATATTTCCTTCAGCGTGCAAATAAAAACCCTTGACTGAGACAGGCTAATTGTGTGTACGTGTGTGTATGTATGTGTGTGGCTCCTGGGCGCGTACGTACGCGGTCTGCGAGCTAATCCTGCTAATTAGCAGGAGTAATGCTCTGTGCTTGCAAGGAAGGCAATTACGCTCTTTCGAATGTCCCCGCCGGTTCGCGAGGAAAAACTGCAGATCTACATTGCAAGCTCGCGCGACTAAGACGGAAATTATAATTCATTACGTTGCTCATTATCGGCAACCAGGGATTGCATTTAACGACCGCCGTGAAAATCACTTGGGAAACACCACTCGCTCAGAAATGAGTTAATCACCAAACTATATGCTCTTCGAATTCGTATGCTTTGGTGGCAATTGTCTTGAGTGAGTAACTGTGCTTATGCTTAGCTCCCTTGATTAGTTTCTACCCTTGTTCGCCAGGGAATTTTCTGGTCTTGTCCAAACGCTGTAGAAAAGTCAACCTCACAAATATGTCGTTTGAGTTTGCTTGCAAGTCGGATATGAAGACATTTTTAAAAATTGGCGAGAGTTTAAATGGCAAAATTAAATAATTGCGCGACATTTCAGTTTATTCTTCAAAACAATTTCCAGAACGCCTACATATTTTCTTAGGTTATTTTTGTGCCGTACGTCGTTTCATGGAAAACTATTTAAATCCATTTCACCAACAAATTTCAGTTATGCAGAGTGAAATTTTTTCATCATGGCGAATGTAGGGAATGGAAAGTGCCTTTAAAATATATAAAGTTAAAAAATGAAGCTAGTTTACAGATATCTCAGTTCGTAGCGAAATCTTAAATCGTGTCACCAGTTAGTGATATAGTCCGTAGTTACGGCGGTACAGTACGTAATGGGCTGGTAAATAAACAAGTAGTTGCCGTCATAACTAACTAGCTCACTTACTTCTTCACAGAAATGCTAGTAATGTTGATCGGCTACTCAACAGAAGGATGATGTGTGTTAAAATATATCCAAGCAGAAAATGCTTTCCACAATATGTATTTATCAGTATTTGATTGATTATCTCTTGAAATAAGATGTGGGCTTATAACAAGCATATTTGGTGGCAGTGCAGTCGAAACTTTATTTGCAATGCAGGTGTCGTATTCAGATAGTGTAATACGCAGTATCTCTTATACCACTAAGCTGATTTTTAAGTCATTGCTGGTGAGCTGAAGTAAATGACTACTTTATAAAACTTTCAGGTGTCCTAACATATATAGTAATGTCTGTATGCCTATTGTGGTAGGAACTGTTTAAGAATTTACCGAGTTGTGCGGTATAATTTTAATATCAGGTGGCATACATAAACACGTTACACTATAAAAGTTATCACATTGTATATATAATACACACAAAAATAACTGCCAGATTGGCATGTTGGATTATAATTACTTTCGCTCAAAGATACCTGTGGTGTGCTACATCTTGATTGGTGGTTCCTTTGAACGCTATCATTAAGCATTGTGGATATTGCTATGCTGATTATATGTAGGTGCTTGTGGATACAGCAGAGAAAAGAAGATAAACACTGTGATTTTAGATTCTACCAATCAGGTAGACGTCTTGAACAATGGCAGTTGTGTCGCAAGAGCGATTGGAACATCCTCAAAACGTTGCTTCACATAAATGAAGTTGTAAAATTAACATAAAATTTCCTAATTTCTTCAAATATTTGGTTAATATTTTCTGATTTAACTTTTAAAGAAAACTGCTTATTAGTAAAACTTCAATGAATCAATTATATCGTTATGTTACCCCAATAAAAAAGCTAACCTGTGTTTTTTATCACCTACGATTGGCAAAAATTACTCATTAATTGAGTTTTCATCTCAAAACAAGGAAACTGGGGAAAAAATGTTTCCTCACATCAACAATCTCGACAGAGCTTTATGTAGTCTTGGATGGAAATAAGAATTTTACACAGAAGTCATTCAATTATTCTCCCTTGCTCAAAGTCCCATAAGTGGATCACAATTCCTATTGTATTCCTGGAAGCAATCCGAGTACAACTCATAGTCTTGGGGGACACACGGATTGCTAGTTATATGCCGTAAATATTGCCGCCATGCCCCAGTGCTTTTCTGAAATACTCTGTCATTGCAGTGTCTCCCAACACTCGTAGCATTCATTGCACTCGCCATTCTCTAATTTCACTGCACTCTGGGATCGGAGCACTTGGTTGTGGACCCATTGGTCTACTTGTTCCCTCAGTAGACACAACTGGCCACCAATGAACTGAAAAAAACTCACTGCGGCTCAGTCGGGGGTGCGAATGATCGTATTTACACGACTATCAATCCTAACAAAATTATTTTCAGCTTCAGAACTTTATACGACATTACATTATAGATTTTCACTATTTCCCCGGCCCACTAAAACGGTGTTCTCGGAAAAGCACTCACCTTCTTTAGACCATTTTTCACTGAAAACAAGTTCCCATTCTCATCGATACGCAATCTTCATATAAATTGCGCATTATATAGATCTTGTGTTATCTTGTATGGAAATAAAAGTGAAGAGAACGCTGTTTGTGTAAGTGAGAACATCTCATACAGCAGTTCGTTCTTGCTAAACAAAATTAAATAGAACTTTGTAAACGATAGTTGAAAATGACAAAAACTAGGGTTTTATGTAGGCCTTAAAAACAAAAACTACACTTATAAAATATATATTGAACATATTAATTTTCTGAATTTCTCTCGTAATTGCGATTACACGGAATATTCACTGGTTATTTGGGAATCATTAAGATTGTTAAGGACGTTATCATTTATCGTTTTCTAAAATAAACATTAAGGAAAATTTCGTTTTTTGGAAATTATCTATATTTTGCCAATTACAAGTTTACTCAAAATAAGTTTGCGCACACAAACATTCTGCTTGTGTAATTTATTTTATTTTATTTTGAGGATGTGTGTTTTCCAATTATTCGGAAAATCGGCATTAAATGGCATATAAGATTGTCAGAAAAAGTTTTCTTAAGTGAACCGGGATAAATACCCAATTAAAACACTAGTTATTTCTTATTAGTAGAACGATATGAAATTACTTTTTTTTTCGTACAATTTCTGTAAAACAATTAGTAAAACACTGATAAATAGTTACCCAAATTTTAGTCTCTGAATTATGTTATTTCAAAAACATTTATTTCATAAAAATTTAAGTACTAGATGGACATTCATTTTATAATTTTGGCGGATATAACTATTAAAGAAGAAGTTACTGATATAACTTATGAGCCTATTTTCTTCTACACGGGCGTAAATAATTTTTAAAAGAAGTTCTTAAATGTTTATATGATAGATAGGCCTTGATGTATTGTTGACATCAATATCATTAGAGATGAAACCTGAAACACGTGCAACAATAGTAAGACAATTAAAAATACACACGTGCTTTACCCGGGAATGAAACCCAGAAAAACTCGTACCATAAGATTGCGTGGAATAAAATACATCGCCAAGGTCGCATTTGGAGCATTAACTTCGTATGTGATAGGGTTTACTGACATGAAATATTTACGGGGCTGTCATTTTCGAAATATGTGTCCGAACCTCTTAAAACATGTATATATATATATATATATATATATATATATATATATATATATATATATATATATANATTAGTTGGCTGGTTCTCGAGAAATGGCTTAATAACTATATTTAATGAATTGGTGCTATCTTACAAAATTCTCCCCCGAAAAAGTACTGTATAAGATGCTTCTAATACATAATGTAAGCATAAAAATTTAATTGAATTTGAATAAAATGGTTTGATAGACATCACAAACTTGTGCTAATATTTATATATGGCCATCATTTTGGAAAACAGTGTCTTATCCCACTAAAATCATGTACAAAAGTACACGGATATCTGCAGCACTAATGTGAGTGAGTGAAGTGGTTTTGGGCGGATATTAAAAGCCGATGGCGTGCAAAATACGGTAGAAATTGCTTGAATAGTTCCGGAAATATGGCAAAATGTACAATTTTCTCGCCTGGCAATATTTAGCAAAAATGCCAGTAGCAGACGATCTCAGCATGAAGAGGATGCTTCTAAAGAATGCTGTTACTGTAGAAATTTAGTATACATTTTTTTAATTGTTTAATATATAGAACCTACTAACTAAGCTTATTTATATTACCGCCATTAAAAAAATGCCTACCTCACATTAAGCACGCTAGTTTACATACCCACTCTAGTTCTTTACGCGTGCCGACTACATAGGATAGGAATGGCGCTGTATTCACACCCTGAGAAACATCCTCTGGGAAGTCCCGATATATAAAAATATGCGGGGCAGAACTGCAGCCGAAGGAAACAGGTAAAGTCCCGAAATTTAGCTGATATAAGCCCTCTACGAAGGAAACAGGGTGACCCCCGCAGAGATTATTGCAGACACAGCTGCCAGGAATCCCCGAGTTGCTTACCGCGCCCCTCCCTCAACCACTAGTTTGAGCACGCGAGTCGCTGAGGAGACACTAAATCCTATACAAAAAAAAGTGCGAGTTACGCCAGGGAAGTCCCTGTGTCTGTCAACACAATATGCTGACAGCCAATTTGAATATATCGCGAGATGGGTTAAATTCGGGAGCAGCCAAGGTTCGTGGTCATTCTGTCGTGGTCATTCAGTCACGAACGTCAGTCAGTGATCGTCGGGCAGTTGTCATGAGCAGTCGTGAGCGAGACAGAGAAGGCAGTTAGGTCGGAGTTCGGGACCGCCCCCGGGCAGTAATGAACAATCAGTTGTTTACAGTCAGTTGTTCAGCCGAGATGGGACTTGTTCGGCGGTACAGCCGCGAGACGTGATAGATGAAGCCGAAACGGGAGTAAACAGTCGTGTGACGAGAACAGTGCCGAGAATATGAGTAAATTCCCGGAAACGAGTGGTAGCCCCAGTCCGAGTGGCGCCATTCCCCGAGAAGGCGAGTCGTGAGCCGAGACTTCATGTGTAAATTCCCGAGACAAACTCAGTAAAGGTACCGAGACTTATGAGTTCATTTCCGAAATGTAGTGGCATTTTCCGCGGTCAGGAATGCAGACAGAAACGCGATGGCTGGAATAAGGACGTGGAGGAAGCACTCTCCAACCAGGAACGCCAGCCGGGATCGCAAGGAAAGTGCAAGTCACGGGAGAACCCTAATCCCAGGCTTCATTGTGAGACCGTCAAAGCCGCAGGAAACAGCCAACTTCGCACAGCACGTCAACGAGAGCCAGTCCGAGGGCCCGAACCAGGGCCACCCAACTCACCATGTCTCAGCTACCAACGAAGACAACACACCAAAAGCCGCAGTCACAGATAAGTAGAGAAACGTCTCCCTTCAACAACCTTCCCCGACGCATAGTATTCAGACAAACAGCCCGTCAGGCAAACGACTTGCAGGGGGGCTCAGTCTCGCCAGTGTGTGTAAAAACTATGTGACCTTCTGATTAATAAAATCCTGGTGTGTTAAATAACTGAGAATACGAGTATTTGTTTACCCCTAACGCAACAACCTCAGGTATCATTAGTCTGCACCAATAAAATTTAACTATATGAACTACTGGCCACCCCCTGTATAACTCAGGTGACCGAGTAGCGACATGCTACTTGCATATAAAATTCGCTGGGAATCAATGTTATTATAGCCGACCTTCAGAATGTAAGTGTCTGGCACTCTTAAAACATACACATTATTATCGCCTACCACAGTTCAACTTCTTCACCAAATGTAGTGAGATTCGGCTGCTTCTTTGTCGAGATGACATACAAACTTTATAATGAGAAGCTAGCATACAACATTTTGGAGAAGTGAGGCTCTGTATAGACAAATTTGGTTAATTAAAAAGATAATTCCAGCGTACATAGTTAAGTTCAAAAATTTGTCGTAGTTTCGTCAATATAACATACTGAGAAAATGTGCTTATGTGGCCGCTTTTTTCAAAGTAAGTGTCTGACACACTCAATACATATCAATTCACGTGTACTGCCGTAGTGCTACTTGATTGCTAAAATTTGGTGGGAATATGTTGGTTTTCTCTGTAGAAATGCCATAGAAATGGTAACTTGGCATATGATTCTATCTTACAAAATTGCAGACAAAAGAGACTTTGTGTGTTTACATTTCATGGACTCCATATATAGATAAGTTATAGTTAGTTCAATGGTTTCGACGATATAGCATACTAAGCTTAAGTGGATATATGGCCGCCATTTATAAAATCAGTGTCTGACTTACTTTAAACATACCAGGTTACATCACATTCTGCAGTACTTCTTGTTTGTCAAATCAGGTAGGAATCAGCCAATTGTTTTCTTAAATACGAGAAAATTTTTATTTATTCCTGTGGTGCTATTTTACAAAATATCGCACAAAAGAGACATAGTGTAGACCCATTTTATAGTTGAAACATCTACTGCCAGCATACCAAGTTAAGTTATATTTGATTACATGGTTTCATCCTTATAGCATACTAAACAAAACGACTATATGGCCACAATTTTGAAAACAAGTGTCCATGCTATTTTAAACAAACCATTTAAAATCACTGACGACAGTACTACTTGTTTGCAATTTTTTTTAGGAATCGGCCAATTATTCTGACATAGATGTGAAAACTTTATTTATACATTACCGGGGTAACTTGCAAAATAGTGACAAAATATGTTTCGTGTAGACACTTTTTATTGATGTAACAAACACTGTTAACATACAAAGTTAAGTAGAAATTTATTACATGGGTTCAACGATATAGCATACTGAGCTAAAATGGCTATGTGGATGCCATTTTTAAAATAAGTGCTTCAACTACTTAAAAAATACAAATTTACATCACACGCCACAGTACTATTTGTTTGCCTAATTTGGTAGTAATTGGTCAGTTATTTCCCGAGATATGGTATAACATGTTAATACGATTAAAGCTTCCAATGTTACGAAAAACCGGTCTTGAATATATCCTCTTGTAATAACGTGCACGTCTCATACTGATGGTGAAAACCTAATTACTTTTACAAGCACGTCTGAACAGGAGCGCAGCACAACTCGCATTGCAAACTCCGCTGCAACGCTACGTAGCTCTAGACGTTGCCGCAACGGTAGCCCCATACTCACCATGTTAAATTATCAACGGACGTACATCCGGCTGCGCTGATAAGAACTTCCTGTCATGCAGCATGTTCAAGGTTAACCCTGCTTTTTCGTTCGTGTTAAAGAGATCAGTAGGGGGAAATGCTTTATTAAAAAGTAATTAATAAAAATTTATAATTTTTAATTCTTCATTTAAGTTGTGTAAACATACTGTACATGACCAAGAACATGAATATCGCCAGTAACTGGGTATTGGCATATATGATGCATATTAAAAATACTTTTAGGTTTCCGCCCCCACCACCCCTCACCCATACTCATTCTCTCGTATGCAGCCATCTTGGTTTTTCCTTTGTCGTTTGTTTATACATTGCTGGACGACGACATCTTGGATTTAATATGTTTGCTTTTACATGACCTAGGTGGTGCTAGTGTATTAACAATCGATATCGCCACGAGGCAAGTTGTTGATTTAGCCATTAGGTGGAAGTCATATTTGTTTACGTTTTCAAAGTATTGTTGCAACTGTTGGTACCCTCCATGTTGGATTCTATTTTCAGCACATAAGTCGCGTTAATTTACCGGCTATGCTGCCTGCTATCAGTCTGTACAGAATGGTGACATTGACCATTCCTGCAAAAAACGTAAAGTATTATGCTTAATTTTTTTTTCAATATGAGAATTTTTATTTAAAATAATTGTTTTATATAAAGTGGAGAATTTAAATAAAACACAACAATTTTTTTTTAACAAATATTTTTTTTGGTTAAGTATGACATGAGTCATTATTAATTGCAATCTTCTGTGTTCACCACTCGAAGTCCACATCGTTGACCCAGGAATTGTAGCGGGCTGGGAAGCCCCACCACTTGACATACGACCGTCCATTAAGCCATTTCAGCACCTTCTCGACCAAATACACATCTGGAAACTTTGTAGGATGGATCTTCTCAGCATAGAAACCACAATGGATGGGAACATTATTCAGGTCCTCGAGAAAGGTCCTCGGAGCAAAGTTGCGTATACATCGAACCCGAAAGAGTTCGGGGCTCCAATTTGCTGTAAATCCTTTCACGAAAATGCCTTTCTGTTTTTTAGATGTGCACCAGTTCACCAACCTTGGCTTTAGGCCTGCGTGGGTCCCTCCTTTTCACGTCAGTGTACAAGGTTCGAGGCAGGGAGTCGTCTTTCACGTCTTCGGGCTTCATGCAAGTGGTAGAATGAACGGTGGAATTGCACTTGCGAACGAGTTTTAGGAGTATATCCAACCACTTGTATTTGCCATTCGCAGTGAAATGCCTCCACATTCTTCCCTTCAGAGTCCTGTAGAACCTCTCAACGGTAGAAGCTTTGAGACTGCTGTTAGTGGAATGATGATTTATGCTATGTTTTTTTCAACAGGGCCTTGAACTTTGCATTGTAGAATTCCTTGGCATGGTCGGTTTGTGTGTTTGTCGGGATGCGTCCTTCCCACAATACGTCACCCATGGCCTCAGTGATATCATATTCACTCTTCAACTTGACAGGCTTGGCCCTGGCGAATTTTCTATATGCATCGATCATGGTCAACATGTATTTGTATCCTTTGTTGCCCCGAGCATATGGTATCATCTCGACGAGGTCGGCTTGAAAAAGGTCGTTCATCCCACATATCATGACCTTGTGGTGGCGGTAGTTGCCTCTCGCAGATGCGTGCAGTTCATTGGTGATTCCCAATCGACTCATTCTATGTAGACTCCCTCCTTCAGTTCTTCGTCGAATGAAATTATCTCGTTAGTGTGAGAGTAATTTCCAATCCTTTCCGAAGGGAGCAGTAGCTGCAGCCTATCGACCAGCTCATTCGAGTGGTCACAGAATATGTAGTCATTGTTTTTGTCGCCTTCTATCTCTTTAAACATTCGCTGTTTTTCAGTGCTAGGTCTCTGAAAAGGTATAATAAAATGTCAATTGTTTTCATTATCGTCCTCCTTATAAACACCTATCTCAGGATAGTTATCTTGGTAAAGTGCACGTGTGAGTTCGAGGAAAGTCTTGTATTCCGGCAGGTCAAATTCTGTAAACTCGCTGGGCTCCTTAAGAAATAGAAGATCATTTTATAGCCCACGGTTTCCGCGTGTCTTGTAATCGTCTACTTGGATGATCCCACCAGGTAGAAACTCGATTTCAACAGCAGCGAGGAACCATTTATCATTATCCCTGTATACACAGTATGTTGTATCTTTATGGCGAGATGTGTACCAAATCAACATCCGATCTATCATCTTTATCTGTCTGTACGCCATCATGTTTCCTTTTCTTCGTAGGCTCGGCAGTATCATCAACTTCGGTCTTCACGACTACAGGTGCTCCTACGCTCTCCCTGAGTATTTCAATACGGCGAGTAATGGGCTTAAATATTTCCTCATTTATAAGGTCGCGTAAAATGTTGATGTTGGCTCTATTGGCGAGGAAATACTTCGAGCTATTAGACTTTATCATCCGATGCAGGTCACCGGCAATGTCCGAAAACGCACTGAATAAAATGTTTTACTGTTGCTCTCTTTTATAGATTTAGTCGTGAGTCTCGGCGAGAATACTTTAGATCATTCCCAGGCGTTCACTGCAGACATCCAATATGTCCCCGCTGTAATTTTGAGTATCGGTTTTCGTGACGATTAGGGAAATCAAGGTCGTGAATGTATGTGACAACATATTCTTCCAGGTTTTTCAGATTCTCTTCATTTTGCGCAGATACCACATTCAATCTGTCGATAATTTGCCTTTGAACATAGTTATGTGCTCGTCCATTGCCACCATATTGCAGACGATTTCCGTCTTTACATGTTCCATCTTCGCCCCGAGTTTGGACAGGTAGTTCTAAGAGATTGTGTTTTGTTCGGCCAACATACTACAAAATTCTGTGATGATCTCATTACCAGTTTCGAGGCTGAAATGTTTAGTAGCAGCAACCTCGGATCGTTCGGGTTCGCCAATATTTCTAATTATTCTTCTACCAGCATCACAAGTTCCATCGTTTGATGGTACGACACAACCTATAGCTTCGTCTTTGTCAAGACGCAGCTTGAGGCTACTTAGCCCGAATTTCGATCTTCTGTAAGTCATCTACAGTTGGCTATGAACTGATCGAATCCCCATCAGTACCTCCCATTATATAGGGGCCAGTCCTTAACTATCGTCAAAAGTCCGTATTTCTCTTTCTGCACAAGGCTCGCAGACACTTGAAATCTGATAATCTCATGTCCGTATTGACGTGATCGTCGTAAACATGCCGCAAATTCATATCGTTCATGTAAAACAGCACCAACATGTTTGCATTGTCGCGGAGTAGCTATTTGAGTATGCACGAATAAGTCTCGCCGAGGTACATGCAGTCCACATTCGCATGCCCGCCCATGCTAAAGTACTCCTGGATGCACTTTTGTTTCTCTCCGGCAATGTCTTCAAAGACAAATATCGAGTTTGGCAGTGCTTCACTCGGTGGAACGACGGCTTCATTATCACTGCAAGGGAAATAATCCACGCCATTCACGGCCTGCAGTGCTTGTGCCCATCATTGTTTTTCGGTTTCTGGGGCGATTTTGAATATAAGTACTTGTTCACGAACTGAGGGCCATTCTCTACTTCCAGTAGGCTCAGTAGAAGGCATGTTTTCCCGCAATTTGATGATCCTGTGATGATGCAGCTCACTGTATTCGTAGATAGGCTTCCATGTCGTGGTTAGTAGGAAGATAGCTTCTTCTTCAGCATGAATGCATATGGGTGGAGTAACATCTTGCTTGATAACACACGTGTTATCACTACTATCTTTTGGTGCGTGCGGTGCTAACTGTGGTGCTAACTGTGGTGTGTGCCGCGCTAACTGTGGTGCATGCAGTGCTAACTGCGGTGTGTGTGGTGCTAACCGTGGGGCATGCAGTGCTAACGCAGGGCTGATTGCAGTTGCAGAGAACCAGTGCTAAAAGTTTTAGAATGACTATCTATAATATCACTCCAAGTAAACCGATTCTGGCAGATTTTCCATTCCGAAGTCACACTTCTGCAGGTCGTTATTTCATGTCGACGCGCTGTGCAGAATTGTAGATTCTTTACCACAGAAGCTACAAAGCAGATGCATCATTAGCATGTTACATCCATACAGTACCAAGTCTAAAATGAAACTGAAACAAAAAAAGTATAAAAGGAGCATGTATGTACTTCTCTCGCTCAGTTCACTGCGATGTCTCGAAGACGTAAGACCATAGCTGGAAGCAGGATCGTCGATACGCTGATTGTACATTCCCGGACAAAGATTATGCGGGCCAGGAACAAAGCTTGCTAAATGTCTGTTACACGATGACACTGGCATAAACGCCCTGGACGAAGCGTGCAGGCAGAACGACGTCGCTTATTCCCAGCACAAGGATCTGCTAGCCAGGCACCCGGCAGACAAGATACTGGCACAGAAGGCCGACGAGATAAGAAAATAATCAAACACTGAACTCGGTAAAAAAAAATAGCCATCTAGGGCATATAAGACCTTATGAAGACCAAGGTGAGGATAGTAATGGGAGATAAGAGAAAGAGAAGGGCACTAGTTAAAATGGTAACAGGTACAGAGATCAAGAGAAAGACACAAGTGAAAAGAAAAGCATTGTGAAAAGGAATAAAAGCATGCAAGGCCAAGAAAACACCCATGGGCGGATTTTTTCCCCATTGCTTTAGCCTGCACTTGCGGCCCTCGGAGGCCTAATCGGAGCCACAAGTGTTATTGTCCGAGCTGTTTAAACAGCATCTAACGAACGGAAGCAGTTGTCCGAGGCACAAAGACCAAATGCTAATATGGATGCTATTAGCAAGGGTAAAAAAAATGGCCAATACTCTAGTAGGTGGCGGAAGTGTGCAAAAGCGACACAGCAGGAACAGGCGTTATTGAAATCTCTACCAAAATGACCACTTACAAAAGTGGATTTGGAACTGTTTACGCACAAATTTGGAATACTTCATATCTGCGGAGTGTTTGTTGGAGATGTTTTGCCCCCTAAGCCCAAGAGAGACGAATGTGCCATAATTAATCTGGACATGACAGCCGGGCCCAGTTTGCACTAGGTAGCTTACATAAAAAGGGCAAACATGCAGACTATTATGACAGTTTTGGGAATTTGCGTCCTCTAGCCGAAATTCAATGGTACCTGAAATATACCAAACTAAATACATTTATGAAACGGAGCAGAAGCCTAACACGCGGAACTGTGGACATTTGTGTCTTCGCTTCCTTGTTCGTTCGTACAAGTAATTGCATAAAATGACTATACATTGTGAGGAAATCGTCAGTTATGTCGGTAACGCTTACCTTGACGGGTCGTAGCACCGAGCTGCTTGCTGCACACTTTCCGCCACTTTACCCGGAGGGGGAATGGTACATAGGCCTTGTTGATTTTCAAAACTACAATGCGGTACCGAACATCGATGAAAAAAACTGCAAGCTGTACCTCGTAAAAAGTGGTAATGTTTCCCATGAGGTGTCGCTGCCCATAGGCTCTTATGAAATATACGACATTGCAAGGTACATTGAAGATTCGCTGTCCTCTGACAAAGAATTCAAACTACGTGGGAATCTCAAACTCTGAAGAGTGATATCAGATACAGTGAAGATATTGACCTTACGAAACCGGATATTATCGGAACGATGCTGGGGAATCACGCATCTACGAAGCTGGCAAAACACACGATTCGTCGCAGACTGTAAACATCTTGCTGGTCAAGGTGCAATTAATAAACGGCAATTTGGCCAGTGGCACATACCTCAATGGCAGGCCGAGTAATACGCAGCACAAATTTTCCCATATGGTCCTTCCAGGTTTTAAAATGATCATAGCCCCACACAGCATCATTTACGTCCTGGTCGTCGCGAGGACAGTACACGAGATGGTCGTGTCAGTTGTCAACCAGCATGGAGAGTTGGTTAACTTTAGAAACGAATAAATCACCCTACGCCTGTATTTGAGAAGATGAGAATAAGATTAATGGTGACCCAAAGTACTAAAATTAAGTTTCGTGAAAAACCTGTAATCAGTAAGCCACAGGTCTCCGAGGAATTAACACGTGCTAGCGAGATTTTCCTCCACAGTCTCCGCTTCAAAGTCAATCATCATGAAAGATTATTATTTTTTAAGACAGAGTAACGAAGGTGAAACTTCATGCATGCCAGCCTTTCCTGATCGGACCATACACACTATCATAGGAAGTTCGGATAGCGGTCTAACACCAAGATATCTGATTTCTTCCTTGCCAGACTTTCCTGCGAATTATGGGGATTCTGGCTAAAAAAGATGGAACCAACCAGTATTGACGAAAATAACTAGTAATGGAACTGTTCACCTGATCGATCGCATCACATATTTTATCAACAGTGTCGAGGTGGATCAGTCGTAAGATGTGGGCATAAACCCGACGATCAAAAATTGCCTTTCGCTCACACGGAATGAGCTGTCTGCGGCCAAAATGGCAGGCTGGGTAATCTAAGATTACTATAGTGTTCCTATATACCCTGGAGGCAAGTTTAAAGTTTGTATCCCGCTCCCCATGCTATTTAAATTTGCCTAAGACTACAAACGAATTATTTTCAATTAGAAACAGGAAATGGTGCTGCTTCTAACCTATACGCATGCAGACACCATCGTGGGTACGGGATAAAACCTGTAGACTGTGGAATTGAAACTGCAGACTATCGAATGTATGCTGCCTTATGCGCAGTTGAGCAATGCTGAACATATAGAGATGCTAGAGAATGTGGAAGATGGCAAAAACATAGATGTGGCTTTCAAGTAATGGAGTCTCGAAATATACCCGGATTGCCAGCAAGCCAGTGCATCAAAAAGATGGTCAAGTCCAGCTTTGTTTCTGAGAAACCGAGGTACATCATCGTCGGGCTACACACCAGAAGACAGCACAATGTGAGAGTGAGTCGTACGCAGTTCGATACATGTCAAATAGAAAATGTGAAAATATTTTTCAATTTCGAAAGCTATCCGTACGTTGACATGAACACGAACTTTGAAAATGGACAGTACCTGCTGGTATATCAGATGTATGCTAGATTCCAAAACGCATAATATAGACACACCCAATCCAAGATATTGAGCCAAGATACTTTCAATAGTTTGGCCCCGCTCATGGCATTCGATGTGAGAAAACAGGACGAGCATATTACCGCCAATGTAATAAATAGACTGCAGCATCGAATTCATGACACATGGAAATATACCTATTAACACGTATGCATTATGCCGTATACTTCACGACCAGTTTGCATAGTACGATTGCCGAGATAAGACCATAATACTGTTGTAAGCACAGCTGAGAATATATAAATATAACTGTTCACACACTACAACCGATTAGTCGTCTTCGAGCATCGTCAGCTTCAAGATGTACTGCAATCTGCAGGGTTTCCAGGACTAAAATGGTTTAGTGCTGAAGAATAAAGCAGTGACCTACGACGATGATGGTAAAATGCTCAAGTGCTATTTTTAACACCCTTATTAGTGGAAACTATTGGACGAGAAAAGCAAGAAGACGAACGATTGGCTGACCAAGTACTACCATGGAATGTAGTGGGACGAAGGCAAGATTCCATACCATTAAGTAGGAAACGTGCTGCGCGACATGCTGATTCAGTACCCAAAGGCCCCGATTTATGTAGCAGGACCCGAGCATAAAAAATGGCTTAGCGATTTGTGTAAATTTGAAATTGATATTATCGATGTGTAGGCTGAGTGTGGATCTCCTTCGCTCCGCAAACTCTTTAAAATGTACGGCCAGTCACATCGTCATGTCTGCGACAGGTCAAAACCTGATTGTGCCTGCTCACTGAATAACGTGCAGCTGCTGCGCAATGGTGAACCTCATCCTTGGACCGGGAATTGGGTGCCTACGAATAAACTTGAAATCGTCCGAATCGACCCGAAGTTTTTGACAATTCTTCACATGCATATTAAGGTAGGAGCATATCTCCACCTTCAGTTGGCCTGCAGACACCAGACGAAGATGTATGCATTTCACCCTGCGAATGTTTATGTGAGTGTCACACCCAATCACTCTACCATCGAAAACATATATTGGGACACCGGCTGCCTATGTATGTCCACAGAGAGTTGTGATTGTAGCGGCATGCAGCATTGGTGATTTTTTAACTTTCCCCTGATGTAAGAACCAAGCCTGTAGCTCATAGCATGTTGCGAGTCTAGAAAGTGCACTGTCTTTCACATGCGTCCAGCAAAAACATCTTTCCACCAGCGTCAAAGACGTGGTGTCTTTTTTTACGTGCACGATTGCGATCACCACGGATTGCATGGAGGGAAACTCCCATCACCATTTGAGGCTGTTGAAGCCTCAAGCCAGATGACCAGAAGTCGGAGAATGTCTGGTGGGTGCCACGTGACCATCAGCAGTTTCACGAAAGACGATGCTGCACCTTCCGATGAATGTGCCTCCAGCAACGGATGTGAGCCGGCACCTAATCGCAGACTTCGCTGTCGTCGCCGGCAAGGTGTACTCCCGAGGCTGCTGATGGTGGTTCCGGCATACTTGGTGTCGATGAGCCAGATGTTGGTACCATAGTCATCGAGCCATCGATCAAAGGGGGGCCTGGTCTACACTGCAATGATAATGCAATGGATGGTGAGTCGGAGAAAATTATTATTTCTGCATGTGTCGCAGGCCTTTGTAGTGACCCTAGGTTTTGAGCAGTCTTTCGTAGAGCGCTGCTGCTTACTACCATAGGTGAATTACTCAGCCTATTATGAGATACCCTGAAATCATAATTGAAGACCTGCAGGTTGAAACAGTATGTAATTTGGACACCGTTCAAAGAAGATTAATAACAATTATAGGGTTTTTTTAAGTGTGGTTATTTTGTGTTATATTTAATTTAAAAAACCCTCTGTTTTATATAAAAAAATTATTTCAAATTGAAATACTTATCCTGAGAAATAAAAAAAAACTACATTTAATACTTTACATACTTTGCAGGAATAGTCAGTGTCACCATTCGGTACAGGCCGATAGTAAGCAGCATAATCGAGAAATTAATGCTGCCTATGTGTTGAAAATAGACTCCAACATGGAGGGCACTGACAGTGAAACCTATACTTTAATAACATAATCAAACATGGCTGCTCCTGGTGTCTAAATCGACAACTCGCCTGGTGGTGATATCGATTATTAAAACACTAGCACCACTTAGGTGATGAAAAAGTAAACATATGAAATCCAAGATGGCGTCCTCCAGCAATGTATAAACAAATGACAAACGAAAAAACCAAGATGCCTGCATACGATAGAATGAGTATAGGTGAGCAGTGGTAGGGGTGGAGACCTGCCTACTAAACAGCCAATAGCAATTTGTGGTGGTCAGTCGTTGCTGGGCGTAAGGCTGGAGAACCTCCGGAAATATGAGTTTTTTAAAATTCATTTTTTAATAATAATTTTTTATTCTAAATTTTTTGTAAATATCTTTTTCATTATGTTAATATTTTCAAAATATGTTCTATAATTTTTTATTATATTTTTTGGGTTTTCAAGGTCAAAGGTAAAGGTCACCAACATCCAATATGGCCGTCGGGGGCCGGAATGACAGAGCATGAACAGCTCCAATGCTACACGCCAGACGCCTATATTACAAACTTCTCTATTTACTTCTACTTATGTGTAAACACAATTTTTCAGAATGTGGTGTCTTCCAACATCGAGGACGATTAAAAAAATTACGTAATGGTTACAACATACTTAGTACGTATTTCAGAATACTGTGTTTTTGTCAAATCACTGCAATAGTTCAATAGATGTAGAAGGTACCAGAAAAAGTATAACAGTATTGGCATTTAGAAAATGGTAAAACCTCTATACATACCATTTTATAGCAATACTTATATGTCATATATTTATGGCAAGACTCAGTTCAAGGGTTGAGATAATGTCCTCAATATTGATAATTCGTACCACCCTATCATACTAAATTAAGAGTCATAGAAGGTTATCGATTACTAA
Source organism: Clitarchus hookeri (assembly GCA_002778355.1). Taxonomy (NCBI): domain Eukaryota; kingdom Metazoa; phylum Arthropoda; class Insecta; order Phasmatodea; family Phasmatidae; genus Clitarchus; species Clitarchus hookeri. The sequence continues at coordinate 1,209,728 of NQII01000035.1, forward strand.
TTCTAGCACTACAATATTTTACACCAAGATTGATTAGTTTTAACGTTAACAGAAATGGCATATAATGTGTTGTGTAACGAGGCCACTATTTAGAATATAACCTTAGTTGAAGTGGACTAAAATAGTATTTTTTTAACTCAATGTAAATTTTAATCTATTTTGGCAGTTCTGAGATATGACATAAAAGTTAAAATATAATATTATGGTTCTGTAGGTGTAGCATACTAAAATTAAATATTTATAAGGATGTCAGTTTGAAAATAAACATCTGAATAATTTATTGTATAATATTATGCTGCCTACTGTAACGCTACTTTCTGTACCAAATTTAATTAGCATCAGTTGGGTACTTCCTAAGATATATTAGTTTGTAGTACCAGTTTCCAAAATTATTGACAAATTTACTGTATAGTCACGTATTTAACGCTCACAATAGATACTGCAGCACACCAAGTATGGCTTAAATAGGTTTAAAGATACAGCAGTGATATCTCGAATAAGCTTACGTTTTTGTTTGTGGACACTAACTTCCAAAATGGCGGAATAATGAAGCTATTAGTATCAAAATTTAATACTCGCATTTTGACTGGTCAATATACTAAATTTTATTCAAATCGATTTACTAGTTCTTCAGATACCAAAATAAAATAAATACTCGGGATATTTGAAAAACATAAAAATCGGGTGTCGTTACCAGTCACTCTAATTTGTGCGTTTGATGAAATTCTGTGCAAGGTTTTGTTTATGGAGGTAGACACCGACACACACCCACACATACACAGAGAGAGAGAGAGAGAGATAGAGAGAGAGAGAGAGAGAAAAGTGATATCACAAGTCTTCGAAATTAGAATAGAAAAGGCGGGAACTAAAGTGATTAACTGACACATAATATTTTAAGTAAATAGCAAATTACTTTCTAAGCTAGAATTATACAGTATTAACTTAAGTATTTTTTTTAAACATATGTACACAAGAAAATATTTACGAAAATTGTAATAAACGCAGGCCAATATTCAGTTTTTTTTAAGACATCTACCTATCCTCTTGGCAAATTCCTTAACTAGTGCATAAGTAACAGGATAGATAGAACGCAGTTTCCATTCGCATAAACCTTGAAGACTGCTTTACGCTCCAACTGGCAGCGGAGAAGTCTTGCAATCGTGCATCGTGCAGGTAAGACACGCGAAGCGGTGACCCTAAACTTTATGGCACGGTAACATAGATGAAGGCGCACTTCATGTGCACTGGTTTCTTTACAGCTTCTCTATCGGAGACTGCCAATAAAGCCCTGAACTCCGTCCTGCAAGCGCTTGCTGATGGATATTTCATGCTCTGGCCAATAACCTTTGAAGAGAACCCAGTACATTTTCTGTTGCTCGTTTAATTCTGTGTGAGTAAACACGGGTATTTTAAAAGTTCACCAAGATATCTTTGATTATTTTAAGCCTATGACGGCCTGCGTTCCTAAACAAGACTTGAACTACTTACACAAAATTGTGATGTTTTTGACACAGTTAACTTGTAAGTATTCTTTCATTGCTTAACGTAAACAATTGTACTTGTAAACGAAATACCTTCACACAGTCAGTAATAACTCGCAAATATCATCGACGCAAAAAATTATCCTTATCTCACATAAAATATTAAACTTTTACCATATCTGTATGCTTTTAACTTTTTGGAAAACTGGCCGAAATGTGCATGAGTAAAACTGTTATTTTATATATTTGCCGTTAACCATAGACTGAAGGTAAAATGGTATCACAAGTCAATAATATCAAACACTAGCTGTGCCCGCGGCTCCGCTCGCGTGGAATACATAATTAGTGTTTAGGATTTTTTAAAAATAAATAATCGAAATCAAAATTCTCAGTGGACTCGCAATAAATACACGTACATGCTCGAACGTGATATTTTATTACTAACGACGCGAGCCG
>NQII01000035.1:1211803-1322560 GCA_002778355.1 Clitarchus hookeri
GCCGCCGCCATGGCTCTCCACGTCCGCGTACGGTCAAACGACTCGCGAAAAATTACTTTTTCACAAAACTTTTGATATCTCTTAAAGTAAAGGCGGGAATTGGTTTAGACAGCGTATTGCAAGAGAGCGCGCAGGCGGCAAACTTTTTTCCTAGTTGATTCACTATTATCGTCATTGTTTATTCCTTATGTTACTTTGCGCAGCTAAATATATACTAAAACCTGGCTAGAGAACATAGCTATGAATAAAAAAACACGTTAATCTGATAAGTGGTTCTCGAGTGATAAGCGCACTAACAGACAGACGGAAAGAGAGACGTTGAGTTTTATAATATGTATAGATCTAGGTGTCAATTCTACTCGAAACTTCTTTATGTTCATGTGTGGGACCACGACCACGAAGGCGAGCACCCAGTTCTTCATTGTAATGACTAACGTACGGGCTTCATGAGTTATCTAACCTGCCATGCCACAACACCATAACGGAAAATTGTATAAATATTACCGTCTTAGTAATAAATGAAAGCATGGAAATAATGTTACCGTATATGGCATATCGAGGATAGAACCCATGCCAGCTACGACGTAGCCAATCTGCGTGTTCCAAAACTGAACTTCTTACTTTTTTTTGGCCAAAGGTGCTATAAAAAAATGGAATTGAATTAAAGGTAAGGATAGACTTTCTATGTAAATAATGATTTTAGATTTGTTTACACGTTTGTGATCCTGTTTTACACTACTTTTAATTGATAAAGGAAAGCAAAATGCCATATATATTAGAAGACTACCTAACAGTTAATATATATATATATGCTACTGTAATTTAGATAGTTGTGTAAGTGATGGCAAAGTCAATCCTTGGGACAAACACGGAATATATAAATGTTTCTACCTCATTGTTAGTACATGGACCTTTCATAAAAATGACTGCTTAATATAATAGACTAAAGATGAAGCAGACCGCTTATTCGTCGTCTGCTCATGCACCCAACACTGAACTACTCCAAAGGAACACAACTGCCAAAGCCACGTGGTCCACAGTGATGAACGTGTTTCTTTATTTATTAAATTTTAAAGGATAGGCACTTTCCTATGAATAAAACACTTTTACCATTTAGAATTGAATCTAATTTCATTCCAAATTGGTTAGAGGAAATATACAAACATTTCAAAGCAAACGTTAACTAAACAGTGCTCTAACCTCAAATCCAATCCTCGCCGTTTTTTTGCTAGAAGTATCGGCAGAAAAGCAGTTAAATGTTGTGACATGGAGAATGGTTGTGCGCAGCCAGCGAGATCGGTCCTCCTAATCTTTAGTCTATACTTGATATCATAGACGAAATATTTTTAGTTCTCTATTTAAATGGTACCAAACATTTACGCACTGGTGCAAAGACGCAGCGCCAATAGCAGTGAACAACTAACCTCTTATGGTGGAAGTCAGAAGGTCCCGCGAGTCAAAATCTTCAAACATTAACAATTGCTTCAACTCTACAAAATCTCACTTGAAATGTACACTGAAAAGCCAAAAAAACTGGTACACCTACCTAATATCGTTTAGGGACACCGCGAGCACGCAGAAGTGCCGCAAGACGACGTGGCTTGAACGCGACTAATGTCTGAAGGTATGCAGGAGGCATTTCACACCATGAATCCTGCAGGGCAGTCCACACATCCATAGGAGTGCGAGGCGGTGGAGATCTCTTCTGAACAGCACGTTGCAAGGCATCCCAGATATGGACAATAATCTTCATATCTAGTGTTTTAGGTGGCCAATGGAAGTGTCTAAAATCAGAAGAGTGTTCCTGGAGCCACTCGGTAGCAACTCTCGACGTGTGGGGTGTCGCATTGTCCTGCTGGAATTGTCCACATCCGTCGGAATGCACAATGGATATGAATGGATGCAGGTGATCGGACAGGATGCTTACGTATTTGTCACCGGTCAGAGTCGTATCTAGACGTATCAGGGGTCCCATTTCACGCCAACTGCACACGCCTCATACCATGACAGAACCTCCACCAGCTTGAAGAGTCCCCTCTTGACATGTAGGGTGCACGGATTCATGAGGATGTCTCCATACCCGTACACATCCATCCACCCGACTATAACACCACGTTCAAACTCACTTAAATCTTGCCGCCCACATCGCGTTACTCTGATTGGTTCCATACCTCTGTTATTTGCATTCGAACGCCTGTACCAGTTTTTTTGGCTCTCTAGTGTATATTTAAATGGTAATTTATGTTCTTACGTTTGTTATTTTTAGACGGGAACAAATAGCGGTATTCTTCAGTAACCCAAGTTAAATATTCGAGAGATATTCGTCCATTTCAAACTACCCGAAAGGTTCCGCCAGCCATGAATGAACCACCGATTTGTAACGTTTCGTTTCGGAAGGTCAACAGATGCGACTGAAATACATGTATATTCGTTTTCCTGACGAGATAGATGACGTAGATAAAGAAAAATTTCGAGCCAGTTCAAATATTTATTATCTTTCACATTATTGTTTATAACTCGTGGTCATGTGAATGAAATGTCGTGAAACGAGATGGTGTGAACACTATACTGGTAATATATGACTGGAGGAAGGGATGGTCTTTTTTAACAGTGACCCCTCCCAAGTGTTATACAACTACCCGCCCCTGTGCAAGTGTCCCCAAAGCAGCCAATATAGTATAAAATCAAATTGGAAACTCGAATACTGAAAACTCCAACACCATGTTGCCTACAGGCGACAATATCGTACCGCTTTTTACTGCTGTACGGGATATCTCTAGAGCACCTACGGTGACAATGTTAATGTATTCTTCTACCCTTTGACAGGCACATCAAAGGGCCCTTGTGTGGAACTTACTTTTGAAATTACTCCTTCGGATATTTCTAAATTGTAAATTAAATAACGTTTTTATTTATTATAAGCAATTTATTTTAAATAGGTGAAAACAGATTTATTTTAAAGAATCATAAAACATAAAAAATATCAGTCTTTCCAATAAATAAACTATGTAACAGATCCTGAAAAAATAGTGATTAGTTTTGTTTGAGGAAGGCTTAACCATCCAAATCAGACGGGTATCTTAACCTGAAGATGTAACTTCTGAACGAGGAAGGATAATAATGAGGAAACCACTTCGATAGGAACCTTGTTCCATTACTGAATTTAAGCGCGGTTACTGGAATAGAACCGTGTTAATAATATATGATAATTTTTCTTTTATTTTAACAGTATTTATACCCCAATGTTATGCCAGAAGAGTGCTAGCAGGGCCACTTACAAAATGAATTAACTGAAGAATTTGGGGACGGCAGACATTTGTACTATGGTTTAGCTGGAATTAAAGCCTTGACCCTTATAGTAGTAAGTCAGCTTCATAATAATTTTGACATCGATAACCAGTTTGCATTGATTATTGAAAAGAGAAAGTATTAAGATTACTTGCTTGCCTGCGTGGACGGAACGGAGCTTTAAATTCTAGCGCATGTAGTGATATAGTCAATATCTAATGGTCTATTACTAGTAAATAGTATTCGTTTGAAAATTGTAGTAAAATCATATACGATTAATGCATTAGTTTTGTAATCGCAGCCTTACGTTATAACCCAAATTTTTTGGGATTTTGTACTGTTATTTTCACCGTAGTCTTACAGATAACTAATTAAATTACTTACGTTATAATAAAAACATATTGTCAAAATTTCTCAGAAATAAGAACGAATTAATTTACCTAAATATAGAAAAGCAAATACAACTTTCCGCAAAACGTTTTTACTAAAATTCTACTAGGTTGGTCTCTCATTATTAGGTGTTGATAGTAGGCTTCATTTGGGAGCTGCCTTAAAAAATTTGTTATTTTGTTTGAAATGTCCAGTTATGGTGGGATATGTAAGATGACCTAATCCATAAGGAAGAACAGGGTTTTTTTAACGGTATTACAAACCTAACGATAAATTCAGAAAAACAGATTTAGCTTAAGAAACGATTAATGTTCCAAATCAATCCAAGTGAACGTTGTTTTGAGAGCGGAGGTGAGACTGGAAAGAACTTGGACCGCTCTTAACATCTAGGTCTTGAAAGCTGATGAGTGTGAAGCGAGGGGAATATGGAGCAGTGCCGGAATATAAGGGCGGGGGAAACGGGAGAGCACCGAGAAAAAACTCGCCAACCAGTGGCATCGTCCAGTGCGATTGCGACGTGCGGAAATCCGGGAGCGACTTCGCTGGGAATCGAACCCGGTTCGCCTTGGTAGGAGACGAATAGTCTGACCACTACATAACCTCAGCCCCGTTGTTTTCAGGATAAAGCAGTATTATCACATAAAAGAAAGACAATGTTCCTATTACTGAAATCAGTTTAACGGTTTATTCCAGCTCACACTTATCGTGTTTCAAAAATAACATACTATGATTTATAATTGTTCAGTACACTGTGGTTTGGCTTCTGTGTGTCCGGTCTTATTGTTCAGAAAACTGAGAAAGAAAAAATAGTTTTAGGAACCATCTATACTTGTAAAATAGGGACAGTCATGTTATGATCTGCTGGGTTGTAGATACTATTTAAATATTGTTATAATATACAGGAATACTAAGAGTACTCTTTGTTGTATAACTGTATGCGGTTGTATTTGCTACTGAACATATTGTTGCTACAGCAGAGCAGTGCGTCCCTGCTACAAAACAGATAGTACCTCCAACAGAACAACTTCAAAATATTTCGATTGTCCCCACAGCAACTAGGACCGCAATATACCAACATAATATTTTCGTTCTACTAGTTTCAGATTCTATTTCAGAACTGTTCAGTACTAGCAATAGAAGATTCTGTTAGGTTATTAGAATTTTGATTGTTTTGGGAACAATCGAAATATAATTGAAGTTGTCCTCTTAGGGGTAGTATATATTTTGTGATAGCGACCTTATGTACTGTAGCAAGCACAATAGCAAACAGGAATACAACAATCAGTTATGCTAGTATTAATTAATGTGTTAACAATATCTAGTAGCAGGCTACGTACCACCTATTAGATGGCTGTTCCTAAACAGTATAGATAAATCCTAAAACTATATTTTTCTCACGGCACGAAAATATTCTTTAGAGATTTCTAAGTACAAACTTGGTTTATCATATTTTTAGATTAGCGTTGATCGCAAATATGCTGAAGTGCCAAAAGTCATGGGATGGATGGCAAGTGTGGTGTAGGACACTTTATAGCAGCTCGACTTGACATCGAATCCACTAGTGGGAGTACGATCTCTGGAGAGATGTTGAGTCAAGCCTTCTGGCTAGCTTTCCTCAGTTACTTGACGTTAGTAGATGGCAGGAATTCGTGTATAGATTGGTTTATATAGCATACTGCATGAATGGTAGATTAGATTCATATCGAGCGAACGTAGTTGCCATAATTTATATTTAAACTTTTCAGAATCGTCTTTGAACCAGTTCCGAGCAATGCATGCTGAATGACATGGTGCGCTATCCTGCCAGAATGTCCATAAAGTACACGAAAGGCTGCAAATGGCAACCAAGCAGTATAATATTACAATCACAATTCAGTGATTTGGATCTAAACCATGCCTCATAATCATGCCCCATGCCAGTGCGGAGGCACCACCAGCCTGCTTTATTGTAACATTTGGTTTATGGCCTTGTGTGGTCTCAGCCGGACTTGAATCTTGCCACCTGCCTGGAAACAACTAAGACCGTCACACACTGGACCATGTCATGAACCTGAGTGAGGCACTGTGTCAAGTGTGGTATTTTAAGGGAGAACTTTCCTCGACTTTTCGCTCCAATATCTGATGGGAGCAATAGGACGCTGCATCGACCTGCTAGATATGCCTCTAGTACATCCTGCACAGAGTGTGGATGCTGTTTCAGTCATTGTGATTTGTCTGTTCCCACGGATGGTTCTGCCAAATGTCTCTAGTTGCAGTTAATAAGCACACGCCATATTGCTTTCCACCGTGGGTAGTAGCGTCTTCCAGTAGGTATTGCCGCTATACTGGATTCTTCATATCATGGAGAACCCACTTCACCGGTGGACAGGAGTTAATAAAACAGTTTAGAAAACTCGCATGATCATGTGGAATATTTGACCTTGTTTCCGAGTTCAATCCATCTACTATGTATACTGTGATTTAGTACAGTTTGTTTTCCTAACAAGAGAATTAGACACTGTGCTGTACTGTGAGTTGGACGTTATAATGAACTATTCAAACCAGAAAATGGTAAACATCCACTTTATGTATGGGCTCGTGGAATGTAATGCAGCAGAAGCCATTCATACCTCTGCTGATCGTTTCTCTAATTTACTAATATATCCAGACAGAAAAAACTTCCAGAAAATTACATGAATACCTACGAGATACAGGCTCTTTAAAAAATTGAGTGTCCGGTGGTAGCATAACCGTTAATGTTCGAGCTGTTAATCTTGTAGGCAGTATTTTGCAGCTTGTTGGAGAAAATACTGACACTAGTACCTAAAAAATAGCAACAATAGAGTACGTTGAACACGCGATAGTTTGGAGAGTTCTGTGATAGCAACTTATTTAGCCATAACATGATAAACGAATACAGGTACTTAATAACGACGATTTTCTCCAAGAGTTAAAATCTGCACTTGGTTGCAGCAGTTTTGTATCGTTCATCCGCCTTTTCCGTTCACCGTATTATCTACCGATAAAGCTGTATTGAACAGAGATATAATCTCCAATAATCACAAGTCACATCATTGGGCTCAAGAAATTCGAAACAATAATTGTATGATTGGCGTCAATCTAATCAGACCTGTTCTCTCATTGCAATATAAAATAGATTTCCTCACAAACCAGTCGCATTAACGTTTGAAAGATGTAATCCATAATGTTGTTTGTTGCATGTGATTTATGCAAGATAGTGCTCCACCACGTTTTATCCGAATATAGTCCATTCACGATTACTTTCAACTTTTCCGAAGACCTGCTAAAGATCTACTTCCAGGATATCCCTCCGCCTCATGCAGACAAAGCTTAACCTAGTCGAAAATTACACCAACGGGATAACGCATAGCATTCGAGAGCACCCAGTGTGATTATACTTTGCACAACAGCTATTTATTGCTAGGAATTATTAACACACCTATTTCCGCCCTGTTTTTATTCATATAATTTTTAAATGATGTATTATAACTTGTATGTAAAAAATACGTAAAAGTCAAATATATACAAAAAAAAGCTAATTTTACGTTAACACAGATATAAAACGCTTGTGGTACATGACATATTTTGGAAACAACCAAGTACGACATACAAGGGGGGATTTTTTTAAAGGTTGGATTAAAAAATCTGAAGAAAGCGCGAATAAACTATAGCAACAAATTTCTTCGATAAAATATTCTAGAAAAAATGTATAGGTCACGAAGGACCTATTGACTGGCCTGCACGTGCTTCAAACTTAAATCCATTAAATTGTTACTTATACAGCTACTTACTTGAAAACAATTCTATACGCAACACTCATGATTAACATCGAAACACTTCGCCAGCATATCTAAGGAGGCTGTCAACTCATTCGACATACACTTAGTATTTTTGAAAGAATACAACAGTTCACAGTGCGACGACTGCAGACGTGTATTCATGGTATTCACGGGTATTCATGGTTATTTTGAGGAACTCTTATATCGATAAGAAGGACCACATTATTTTAATACAAACAGGACTATAACTCGGGATTATGACAAATACATCACATGTTTTCTGTTCATCAGTAAAGTGGGTCCCACATTTTATGAGTCATCCTATTTACGTGACACAGAATATCAGTGGATGTTAACAGTTTTTGCATCCTAGTAAAAGTAATGTTCTATCTATAGAGAATTTCACGAAGCTTTTAAACTGAGGTAATTCACATCTTCCTGCAAAGGATATCTTATAATTGTATTCAAACTGACTCACCATCTGTCAGGTCACAACTGTTACAGGCATTTTCAAGAATGCACAACACAGTAGATGTAAGTGTGGTAGATGATATACTATTAACAAACCATACAACAATGGTCCGTACTTAGTTCTTATAGTGCAAACACGCCTAATGCAAAAGTGTGTCACATAGTTACCTTGAAGACAGAGGTATCATTCTATCAGCAACATTCATTTGGGTAGTATGGAAATATTCTATTCTTATTACCGACTTCTCAGTCTTCTAAAGAAGCATGATCGTGGGAGCTTTCAGCTAGAATCTCAGTCACGAAAACAAGCAACCTTGTCGATGTTTTCAAGGAGTACAGGTCAACTGCCATGACGACCTTCAAAGCATAGTAAACTCAACTATGAAACCAAATATTGGATGAATATAAAAGTTGGCTTATGGGGATAGAGGGGAGTTGAAGCGGACAGTGGCCTGAAAGTTAACAATACGTTACCGATTTAACTAATAAATTACTTTCCTCCAGGCATACATGACTGTAAATAATTTTAAGTTTTTAAAAGCTTAAGCCTACATGGCAGGTAGGCATTGTGGTATCGTTAACAGCGATATAATTAGAGATGGAACCAGAAACATGTGCAACACTGGTGAAAAAATTACAAATTAAAATATACCTTACCCGGGACTCGTACTGTAAGCTAGTGTGCAACTAACTGCATTACGGAGGGGGGATTTGGATAGTTAATTTTGGTTGTTATTTTAGTATATAGGGGTTTTAATGATATTTAGACAAAACTTGACCATTTTTCAGGTTTCATTGAACATAAAATATTTTTCATATCTTAATGTATTACGAATATATTCAACAAGATAAACAGCAGTAATTTGGAAACATAAATAGAGGTCGTAGGAATTGTCTTGTATAAAACACCTATTTTCACAACATTCCACCTGCCTACTGAGAGACACTTCTTAAAGTACCTAAGTTGGCGTTCTCTCGTTCCGAATAGAATTCCTGGGGTGTGGATTAGAGGGCATAGATGTGAGATCTCCGTGAAATTGGTTAAAACTACGTGGTAGATGTCCAGTGTCATTTGAATGAGAAAATACTTCAGTAGGTGGTCGAGAGGTGGTAGCAGAAGAATTTTCATAGAACATGAGCTGTAGGTTTTTTTTCCTGACCTGTATACTATATCGTATGAGTGTTGTGCTAGTTCCAAACGCCAGCACAGTGTTTATCATTTTTATCTTGCCTTTCTGCTTGTTGTCAAACATGAACCGAACATAATTTTGTTCATTGATCATCGTAAAGTTTTTCTCGATGAGGTAATGCCTCCGTCTCCTGGGGACTTCTACAATGCCACAGGCTTTCTTTTAAACTGTCAAGTGGCGCTGTTTACAACTGGAAGAAAAACAACTGGTCTCCCATTCTGTATCAGTATTGTATCATTATCACAGTGAGATGCACCAGTCTCAACAACAAATGGAACATCATCTTCTATAGTCATATAAACAGAGATAGCTAAATTTTTCTTGATTTGGTCAAAATAAGAAAGGACAATAGGAGGGATATGGAAATGTCTATTATTTATAAAAGAGTGAATCTTATCTGAGAATTTTGGAATCCACTTCGGATAAAGATAAAATATTCGCGCTCGGCAGAGAGAACGAAAATCACGAGTAGCAGGATATTTCAGTACTGGTTTGATGCGATCGGGATAAGAGTTAATTTCCTTGTCACTTATTAGATATCCGAGTACATTAATAGATCTTACAGAAAATTTACATTTATCTTAATTTTTTGTTAAGCTACATTTATTTATGGTAGACACAAAACTTCCCAGGTTATTATCATGTTCCTCATCGTTCTTACCACAAATCGCAACATCATCTAGGTATGCAAAAGTGCCTTCTAATAATTCTGCCTCAATAACGGCATTTATTTTTATTTGAAATAAAGCAACACCCTTTTTAGTTCCGAAGGGTATTTTGGTAAACTGATAAAGTCTGCCGTGAGCTTGAAATGCTGTGTGTTGTTTTTCATGTTCAGGGATCTGTCCATGGGCGCTACGAAGATCTAAGGAACTAAACACCGAGTACTTTGATATTGTTGATACAGTATACTCTATTGAAGGCATAGGGTAAGCATACAAGAGTGTGAATCTATTTATAGTTGAGAATAGTCTATAACTATACGCTTCTTGTGATTCTGATTACACGTCACAAGAACTTGTGCTATCCATGGAGAATTGCTTGGTTCAATCATGCCAGCAGCAAACAACTTAATTATTTCTGATTTAATGAATACTTCATCTTCCCGAGAACGACAACGAGACTTGGCTGCTTTAGGATTGCAATCAGGGGTTAAGTTGGAGAACAAAAATGCTTGAGGGACTTCAGCACATGAAATGCCACATATTTAAAGTGAAGGTTTTAAGCCACCAAACATAAAATGCACACTAGAATGTAGGCTTATTACATCGTAGCTTAGAAGAATGTCTGAACACATTCTTAGCATAATTGAGAGTTTTGTGTTTTGGTATGAGTGATCTTCTAAATGTAAAGAAACATAGCAACACGTCTTGATAGCCAGTGAATAATTGGATAAAGCCATGCTAACCTTACCATTAGAAGGAAGGCATTTTGTTTTGTGTTTTCTGACCCTTTCTTCGCTAACGTAACTACCAGTACTTCCAGTATCGATGAGTGCCCCTGCAGCAATTTCATTCATTTTGACATGAACGACTGCCATAGATAAAGAATAAGGGGCAGAAGCAGTAACATAAGCCATAGTTTCAGAATAATAGCTATATTTTTGTTTAGAATACTTGCAAACTTTTGAGTAGTGACCTCTATTGCCACATGAAAAGCATTCAGAATTTATAGTAGGGTAAGAGCTCCTGGGGTGAATTTTCCATCCGCAAAACATACATTTATTAATGGAACTATTAACAAGAGCAGCTTTAGGTTATTCGTGAGTTAACTTGGCTGTAAGATTTGATTTGAGTGATTAGCCATTTTCTAATTAATGCTTACCAGAATAAGATTTATAATGCATCTGTGCTGTTTCCAAAGCTCGTGCATGTTCGAAAGCCTCAGACAAGGTAGGTTTAGTATTTTCAAGCAACCTCTGACGTATAATATTAGAAATTAAAACGGCCAAAAAAGAATCCTCTATGCAATTATCTCAATTTTGATCAACATTCACAGCCCGAAAATTGCATCCGTTGCTTAACCTCTGTAGATATTGATCAATATACTCACCTGATACCTGACTACAAGAGGCTAATAAATGACCATCATATACCTAGTTTGTGGGTTTAGCAAATAGCTTCTGTAAAGTGTCAATGGGAGAGTTGCAAAATTCACACCAATTTATAAACTTGTTAACATCTGCTGATATATGATTCACCAACAAACTAAGCTGGTCTTCCACTTTAACATTAATTGAACCTCAAATGTTCTATACCAATGAGTCCACGAAAGGGTAAATTATTGAGGAACTGGTTCAAAATTGCATCTCTTTAGCTTCAAATGCATCTCCATTTCGATAATGATATCTATTATGATATTCAATAGGCTAAATAAATGTTAATGATTTTTACACAAAACTTGATCATTTTAAAGTTTCATTGAGCATATAATCCTTTCCATATATTTGTGTATTACGAAGATATTCAACATAGGAAGCTGTAATTTGAAAGCATACAATGATATTGTAGGAATTGTCTTAGATAAAACACTTATCAAATTTCTTTACAGGGTTTACTAATCTGAAATATTTATAGACCCGTAATTTTGAAAATAAATGTGTGTGTGTCAGTTAATGCATGAATGCATGGCCTCCTGTTCAGGCCCGTAGAAAAAGCTTCTAAAAATTATTAGGGGTGGGAGTGGTTAAACACAAGTAACAAAAAAATATATATTTGAAAATTTAAGAGACTATGGCAGGTTTGAATGTTAGAGGACAGCTCAGTCATTTACCGTGTTTGGCAGAACTGTCTGTTGTTTAAGATTGTTTTTTATATGTTATTAATGTACATTTTAAAATCAATTAACTACCAATTAAACGTTTTTATGTAACTTTTAATATATTTAATACCTATTAAAAATGTTACCCTTTTCTGAATATGACTTATCTAGGAGAGAGGCAATTAAAAATACCTCAGACAGAATTTGATGAATAATCATGATGAACTTTTTATCTAATGTACTCTTAAAGCCAACAATCTGATAGCGTACAGTTTTCCATGTGTCAGGTATTTCTACTGTAAATTCGTTCCAATGTAATTAGGGTGAGTGGAATGAGAAGTACATTGATTCTATCATACTGAAGTTTAAAAGGGTTATTCGAACAGGCAATTGTCTTTCTTTCCCGACACTATTGAAATTTCTGACGAAATAATGAACATGTAATACGTCCCTGAGTACGTAAGGGGAGTTTTTGAACCCCAAAAAACCCTCCCTTATATACGGCCCTGCTACTGTAGTACCTCTGTGCAATATTTGGTGGGAATTAGTTTATTGATTCACGGGATAGGTCATGAATGTTTCATTTCCTCACCTGGCACTATCTTACAAAAATTCTGTAAAAGATGATTTGTTTATACATATTTTATGCTTGTGCTAAATGCTGCTAGCCCCTTCACAAATTTTGGTGAATTTTGTTCAATTTTTTAATACATATAATACACGTAACTAAATTATTTGTATTGGCACAACTTCAGAAATACCTGACCCTCTTAAAACATGCAATATACCTTCGCCTACCATACCACCACTTGAGTACGTCTTTTGGTGAAAATCTATTTATTGCTCTCCAAGATACGGCATAATAAAAACCATTTTCTCATGTGCTATCTTCATATATGGCCGGCAAAGATGTTAAGCACTGTGGTCTTCGATGTTTGAGTAGATACTTCCAGCATATAAAGTTTGTTTACAATTATATGTGACCTAAATTTATATGGACATAAAAAGGATAAAATAGTTACCTGAATTTCGTAAGAATTGGTTGACTGTTTCCCGTAATACAGTATAAAAAATTAACGGTTTTTATGTAGCGCTATATTATAAAATAGTGTATAGAAAAGTTTAAGTGTAGACTCATATTATGTTTCTAATGGATACCTTCAGCTTAAAAATGATAACTTTAAACTGGTTGCATCGTTTTCCAAAATCAGCACTCTAAGTCAAAATGTATACAAAGGCACTATTTTAAAATAACTGTCTGGTTGTCTTAAAACTAATCTATTTATATGGTCACCTTTAGCACAACTTGTTTGCCAAATTTAGAATGAAATGGTTGATTGTTTCCTGAGATATGATAGTAGATATAGCTATTCAACCTAAAATGTTTAAATAATCAGCATTTCAAAAATAAGGGCCATTTTAATTTCAAATGAGTTTTGTACATGACCTATTATATTATTGGTTACACGCCAAATCTTTTGTAAATCGGGTGAGTAGTTTCTAAGATATAAATTAAAAGCTTAATATTTTCATGTAGTGCTATCTTCCAAAATGGCGGACTAAAACAACAAGCCCATTTAAATTCAACGATAACATAATTGTAATACACTGTCAACATAACAAATTTGGTTTAAACCATTTAAATGGTTCCCGAGATATGACATGGCACCCAAATTCTAAACTGGCCGCCATTCTGAAAACAAGCACCTAGCGTAGTTAAAAACTACAAGCCTGTTGTCGTTACTAAGTGCTACTTGCGGACCGATTTTGGCGAAATTCAGTTCGTGGGTTCGAACGTTTCTCAGGGGACACACACACCAAGCTAAACATAAATACGTATGTAGGTAACGCAGAGAGGATAGTTATCTTATAAGACTTATCTTTCCGTTCGAAAGTAGGTTAAAAAAGCGGGTTTTCCGATATCCTAAGGGGAAAACACTTATTCCAATAACAATTTTTCAACCAAAATTATGTGATGAGAATTACACACTGGCAAAGTGTACATTCCAAACCCACTAGTGACATAGATATATTATTTCAAAATTCCGAACAAAATGTATACCTAGAAAGGCCCGTATAAGACGCGCAATTCCTTGGTGTGGTCTGAGAGTAGTCTAGTCGCGTAATTTTTTAACCAAGCTTTAAAAAAAACAGACCATGTGTGACGTTAGGTTTTTTCCTAAATATGTACGTACCTCAAACGTTTTACAACTTTTTTTAACATAAAAGTACCTTATTATGATTAAATTTAACATTTACTTATACTTTTTCTATAAATTATAGTGTGTTGTTTACTCTTAATGTGAATAAACACAGAGAGAAATTAGGTGTTTTGTAATTGAATTGTAAGAAATAGTTCTTATGCAAAAATATTACTACACTGAAGTGCGCATGAATGCGGTGCGTCATACCATTGTTCTGATTTAATAAACTTGGTTACGCTTTGTTTGCATACGGTGGAGGAATATCATGGAAATAGAACTTAGCAGAGCTTCAGAAAAGTTGTAAGTAATAGTGAATGGACTTTAAACTTGTAGTACTGTATGGGAGGATCACGGAACAGAAAGATCTCAGAACTAGGGGTGATAAGTCTCCAATATATGCTCCTGAATGTGTTCCCCGACGAATATGGTGTTTTTCAACATGGCAACGCCAACATTGAAATTACTTCATGTCCAAGTATTACCCTCACTACGTGGAAATTTGAGGGGAACAGTGAAGGTACTCAGTGCATAAATTGCATGTACGTCAATAAGACCGATAGTGGCGAAGACATGCTCTGACTTCCAAGCCTGCAACCAAGGAGCACTGTAGCATATGGTGCAGAAGGATCCATCTATTACAACTTCGGAGTGAGTACCAAAGTACTTGGAGCACGTCGTAATCAGGCTGTCCCGTGATATATATCCGGTGATCGCGCAACTCTGCTGCGGGAGGATGAAACGTTGGCAGTTGCCGGTGGCCAGTTAGTGGGTTGTTGTCCCCAGCGGCCATGTCACACGCATGGCGATCCATGGGGCTAATTAGAGGCGCTACTTACAGCTAGGCCAAGCTGACTGGCGACATCCAGAGCCAGGCTGCCTAACGAGCCCGGGAAAAACAACACCAAGAGTAAAAAAATGCCAACAACGCGCCTGCTCGCTTGCCAAAGGCGCGCTGCGCAGTTGCATGCGCGATATTTTAAAAGAGTCCTCAGCAGTAATATCTTTGAACTGCGGGGACAAAGGCGAGGTTGTTCATTTGCGCGCGAGGGTGAGGGGCGCGCTCGGCCCGGCTGATTAAAAAGAAGTGGTGGCGGGTAAGTAGGCTGTGTGGAGCTATCGGAGCAACGGAGGTCTGTATATTAGCTGCAGTCGGGGTGGATGCTACTTTGCCAGCGAGCAGGGACGCACCAGCGACTGCACACCTGCTAATGACACCACCTTCTTCGCTGCGAACAATGATGAAAAACGTCTCCTCGCCGCACATAACACCTGTGGTGCCTGCTATGGAGAATGTGTGAAACTAGATTCTCTAGGGACACCCGGGGAAAGACATTCCGAAGCAAAGCAGATGGACGGCAATTTCTACTCAGGCCCACATCAAAAACACACATTATCAGATCAACTTACGATTTTTATAGTCGCTTATTGTAACATCTTACAGTTTATTGCAGTATTATACACAACATGTATAGTCTATTCACAGTCTCTTCGCACTTTTTGAATTAAACCTTTGAAATAATCACCCCAGCACATTGTAGTGCATGGCTGTTTCCTAAATGTGTACTGTATCACAAGCTCTTTATACACGTGTCAACATGAACCATAGGCATGTTGACAATGTCTAGTAAGAAAGTAAAGTAGAAAACATGTTTTTATAATAACACTGCAGTCTCGTAAAATTCATTTCATCGATGTAACATAAACACGGTAAGATATGACATCATTAAAGTAACAGAAAAATAACAGAAATTATAAAACTTTCAGACTGACGTTTTGCGTCTGGCGCCACAGTACACAAACTTGGCACAGGCATTTGCCAGAACTAAACAATTTTTTTAAAATTACTTCGTTAATATCTGTAATGACGTTATTTGATTATCTAAAACATTGGTATACAAAAAATTTAGGTTTCAGTTTAAAATATTATGTATTTAGTTCAAGTGGTGCACAACGTGTGGCTCTGCTACCAAAATTTAAAAATGTTATGTATATTTGAATACTGATTTGCATAAAAAGTGTAAGTAGAAATATATAGACAAAATTTAATAAGAATGCCGTAGAACATATCACACATAATAAACCATTCAAGAATAACTGACAGAAAAAATTCCTTCGTCACGCGTAACACTGACAAAGCTCAATAAAACACTGCATAATGCACATTAACTCTTCAATAAATAATATAAACACATTAAAACTGACAACAGATAATAAAAGAAATAGGATAAATATTTGTAATATTTGTACTTAAAATAATGCAGCCATTAAAGTACTTTGAAGAAGGAATGATACGTGATTTGTGCCACGAGCTGTTTTCCACATTATGGATTAAATATTCGTTCGCGTAAGTATAATTTCAAGTTAAAAAAGTTGTGAATATTGACAGTGGTGTACACAGTTCATTACAAGATCTTCCAACATACTCAAAATTAGTCTGCTGCTTGAAAAGAAACCGTTGAAAGACAAAGCCAAAATAGCATACAATACAAACGAATCTAAAAAATATTTATAGCTCGGCAAAAATCCGATGTTAATCTCTTTATTCTTCTGGGTTACGGTTAAAGCACTTAAGTTCCGGACGATAAAGTAAATTTCATCATTTAGATGAGGGCTCACAACATTAAATGCCACCTTGCTGGCAAGACGTAAATTGAACCAAATCAACCTATTGGAGATTTTCCGTTAAAATTATATTGTACCACTCTCAATACTGATGCTATGTCGTCTTTTATAAGTAGCAACCCATTTCGTTTGGAATTCTTCATGATTTGGAAATATTAAACGTTTTAATTTTACGCCTGCACTCTTACACTACACAATTCGCATTGTCGTCATTGCTATAACACGTGATTTTGACGCTTGTGTTTTACGACTGGTTAATGAGCTTCTGAAGACACCCTGGAAACATATATTTGACCCCTTTTCACCTTTTTAATGTTTGAATTTCGGAATATTCTATAAACGTTTACATAGGTTACATTTTAAAGAAAAAAGTGTGAGAATAACTCACCTGGGTAATGGTCCATAGAGGAGAACTCAAAAAAATATTTTACCCATTTTCAACCTCTTAGGGATTGAATTTCAAAAAATCTCAAAGCATTATTTAGGCATTTATGTAGCTAACATTTTCAACGGAAAATAATTTCAATATCTTATTTTGTTAATGAGCTACTGTGGAGACCTTAAAAACAGATTCGACACCTTTTCGCCCTTTTAAGGGTAGGATTTCAAAAAAATTTGTAAACATAGTTTTAAGGAGCAACATTATGAAGAAAAAAGAATACCGATATCTCATATGGTTAATTAACTATTATGGAAACACTAAAAACACATTTCACCTCTTTTCACCTTCTTAGGGGTTGAATTTCCAAAAATGCTAAAACATGTAGTTAGTATTTTATAGCTTTTATTTTAAAGTCTCTATCATGTTGATATATAATTTGGTTGATGCGCTATTGAGGAGAACTCAAAAACACATTTCACTTATTTTCACCCTCTTATGGGTTGAATTTCTAAAAACACCTTAGTGGTTGCCTCCGCCCTATGGACAGATACCCCTAAATTGTTATGTTTCTGCGTCCAGTGGTTTGGGCTGTGCGTTGATGAATCAGTCAGCCAGGCACTTCATTTTATACATAGAGATTTCTCTTAAATCGGTTGAAGGCACAACACTTAGGGGATAAATAAAAATAAAGAAATGATTTGAATTATTGATAATTTTAGAGTATTTTGGGTAACCTGGCAGTTTGTAGCTATAAACATATAGATTATATTCGATGTAATCAATTTAATGTACCGCAATGTTACCATATTCAAATTCCATCCCACATAGTAAATAATTGGAATCTAATGGTAGCTCATTTCCTGGTGTCACAGCAGTGGTCGCATCGTTCGTTTGTGTATCACACCGTTCAGCTTAATTCTTTATAGGCCTATTTATGCGAAAATATAATCAATATGTAGACGTCCTAAATGACTTGCTTTCACACAGTAAAACATTTTTTCAGTTACATAGTTTTTGCATGATTAGCTATCAAAGTCACAATTTTGATACTTTTGTATTTTAGGAATAAGAAAACCAAACAACTCACTAAACTAAAATAGGCCTAATTGTGACAAAAAACGTCGTGAAATTCAAAGACTTTATTGCCGTATTCAGCACTCATAATCATAATGTAGATGAACTCAAAGAAATGTCGTAAAATTTTCCACGAATTTTCAAGCATGATAAAGATGAGAATTTTACGTATAGATATCGTACACATTTTTCTCATAATAAGTAAACAGGTTTTTGACCTTATATGTATAGTTAAGGCAAGTTGTTTAGTTTGCATTGTTCCTGCTACAAAAAATTGTACCTCTGACAGCTAATTACGCAAAAAAATGGAACTAAAAAAATATTTTGCTAAATGGAAATCATACCACTCATTGCGAAAACTATATTTCTATTTGTCTAAGATCTTCGCACAAGAAAAGAAAACACTCGTCAGAAATTAGTTGTTTCAACTCAAGTACTTAATATATTTCTTATTAGTCTATAACATCATAATTTATTGCCTCTAATTGTATTTTGATATGGTATTGTTACAACGCATTTTTAAATATTTTATGACGTGATATTAAAGTGCTCATACTATCCTAGATAACCACGTTAGTTTAGAAGTGAATGTTTCATTTGTTGAGAAGGATCCGTAGTTACACAACATGTACCACGAGTTTGATCAACCTGTATGGAGAGAGAAGAGAAACAATTTTTCTTAACACGGAAACCAATTTATTTGCACATGAAAATGAAATGGTAACACGTATCTTGTACTTGTATATTTTTAGGAAGTTATAATCATTGACCTCTCAAAACTTTTCTATGTTCCGGTAACAGTTTCATCATAAAATCATTCTAGACATTCTCGAAAGAAGCCCACCTGTAAATGTGAATGAATTATTGTATATGTGAATAAACTAACCTGCCGTTCTTTGCTCGTAGCCTATAGTATCTGCGAAGACGTTAAAATTGTATTAGATGGTTTGTCAATAATTAATATGATATTTTTAGTGTAAGAGAGAATGCTGACATGGGATTTGGTTTAATAATCTCAGCAGTATTATGCGAATGCGGGTAGAATTACGAAAACTATATAACTCGCGTGACCACCGTTAGGGCCTACACATGTGCTGCTTCCCAGCACCATTATTTTATATTTCGGAAAATAATGACGTTAAATACCTTTGTTTTTCTCTACGTGGTTGACCACCTGATGATAATTTTTAAGCTTAATTATCATCCTTCGTGTACGAATGAATATATACAGAATACATGCTGCTTATAAAAATTCCGTGGGTTCTGAAATCCCTCTCAACATATCAGCCACTTTTCTTTACAACTCTCATAAATCATCCAAACGTCCTAATAAAATTACCTCTATTGACAAGGAGTGAAACTATTTATATCAAAACCGTACTAAAGGAACATCTATAGTAGGAGAGAGTGTAGCTGTTTCTACCAAAGGATTTGGGCAAACCAGAAACTAGTGGATACAAAACAGCACGCCCTCTCTTGAGTAACAATTATAACAGTTATTTGAAGGAAAGATACGGTTAAAACTATTTTTACAGCTTTAGACAAAATGCAAGTTTTTGATTTTAGGGTAGATGCAGTTAGGCTTAACGAATTTAGGCAGAACGAAATTAAGCCAAACGCCGTTAGGACAAACGCAGTTTCTGTCAAGGATATTCGAAAATTGACCTTTTAGGTTAAACTTAGTTAAGCTAAATGCCGTTTGGAAATACGCAGTTAGGCTGAACGAAGTTAGGGTAAACGAAGTTAGGCCAAACGAAATTAGGCGAAATGCATTTAGGCCAAACGCATTTAGGGTTAACGCAGTAGGACAAACGGAATTAGGCGATTCGCTTTTAAGGTAAATTACGTGTAATCGAATGGCCAACTCGTCGTGAGTAAACCTTCACAACGTATCCATCTTTAATTATAATTCTTCTTAATTGCAGTCATATGCCAAATCCTCGATATCTATTTCACGTCTGCCACTACCGCCAACAGCAGTCTCTAGAAGAGGGGTAAAGGGGAAAACAGAAGCATTCGTTGGAGCGAGCAAACCTACCCGCACCTCAAAGCGACGTTGGCGATTGCCCCAAGCAGATGTGCAACGCAGGTGAAATCCCCAGTCAATGGGTTACTACCAGGTATTTACAATGTGTACCTGGAGTCCAATACACCATGTAGCACGTGTCGGTGGTAGTAGCAGCTTTCTTCTGCTGTTTAGGATTCTCAGATGTGTGACAATAGCCACAGTCCATACCAACTGATCAACAAGACCGAACAGGCACATCGACGAACCAAACAGTCTGACTATACAAGCTGGTCATCTAAACGCCCATACCAACCGAGCAGACCAACCAACCGACCAGACCCGACAAGATCATACCAGCTGTCCATATGAACAAACAATACCGAGAGGCCTTAAAGAAACCACAAAAACACACCATTTAAACCAACCCCAAAACCAGACCTCAAAAATCTGGCCACAAGACTCGAACTTCTAACTTTATAAAACGTCAAAACGAAACCTCGAAAAGAAAACTCGTAAATAAACATAAAAAAGAAACATCGCCTGTCATATAGGTCGACTGGGCATACCAACTAAAAAGACCGACAAATTGGCAAGATGAATGGACAATGACTAACTGGCAAGGCCGACTATGATCTACATAAAACCATACGAGCTGACCATGCCATCTGACCATACCAAACGATCATATCAGTTAACCAAGCCAAATAACCAATAAGACCGACCATGCCAACTGACCAATATGACCGACCATTCCAACCGACCAACAAGACTTAAAGGCCGTATTAACCTTAGGACCGACCAACTGAAAAGAATAATGGACAAGACTAGAAAAAAAGGCCAACTGGACCCACCAACCAAACCGTTCAACAAGACTAACCAGCCAGATGAACAAACAAAACTTACCGGCTAGACCAACCATACCAACGAACCATACCAACGAACCATACCTAACACAAGTACTAGGCAAACTATCAGATAATGTTGGCCAATCTCGAAAAAAAAAGTCGCATAACACGAATCCCAATGCGAAGCTCTTCGCAAATCTTCACAAAACATCTCGCCCGTTGCTTTCATGTAGCGAATAGGGTCACGATTGTCGGGACATAATACGCAGCATATCGCGAGCCATGTCGCGAAGCAAGGCTTAAGATACAAAAAATGTCTAAAATCATGTTGCGCGCCATTTCGCGAATAATGGCCAGCCCGCGAAAAAGCCTCCAAAGCTTATCTCCCGTTTTGTTGCGAACCAAGAAACGAGCTACAAAAAATGTCTCGAAACATGTGGCGATTAAGTTCACGCCATGCCGGCTGTAACACACTGAGAAAATAAAAACTTTCAGCAGTTCAATAAAATATCAGATATTGTATGGTAGGTCAATCGTGCTGCCAGAGAGGTTCAAGACACTTATCAGTGGTGAATCCCGGGCTCGAGTACCACACTTAACGAATTTTGTTACAAATTATTTTAAAAAATAGAATTTAATTAAAATGCTATAAAAGTAGGCACATCGGGCTGAAGTCGTGAAGAACATTACAAGTTCCGTTACGTGGGGTAAAGTACATACGGAACCGCATGACGAGTCCTATAGCTAGTCATCCATTTGAGGTATTTCCATGTATATGCTTCTGCCATACGGCACATCGCCGATGCTGTTTTACAGGCTATTGTCCAACCAAGTTCCGAGCCAGACGATCGGACGCTGGAGAACACACCATCAACATTGCGATGTACGCAATCTACTCGCCAACAACAACGTCGCGACATCTGATCGGGCTCCAACTTACCACATACTCACCGACATCAGCAACACCCAGCAACATTTATCAAATTGTCGCGAACCATTTCTCTATTGTACGAACTCACTCTCTCGAATCACTTTGCGATACATTTCACGAACAATCCATCTAGTTGGCAAAAAATTCCTGGCATTTCTCTGGTAACGAGCCCAGTTTATGTTCACAGAAGATATTCTTCCATACATCCCACCAAGACGAACAGGGTTCGAGTCCCAGTGGGGCCGCTCCAGAATTTTCGCACGTGGGAATCAGACCCGTGGATGCCGCTGTTCGGCGTGTTTTCTCGGGGATTTCCTGTATCACCTGCCCTTGTTTTCTGGCGCTGATCCATACACACCTTGCTTCACCGAGCGCGAAGAAAAAATAGGCTTAGTTGCAATTTTATACTGATATGTTTCAGTCGTTAGTTTTGCAAGTCTTTGGACGTTTTTCGTCAAAGTGTTGGTTTTACTATGGCTGACGGTCCTTCAGGTAAGAGCTCCAATATTTTTTATAGTAATTAAGGTCACGTGAACAATAAAAATACTGAATTATTATTACATTGAAAAGAATTAGTTGTTTCAGAAGATTTCCTATTTCATTAGAGCACTGACAAAAAAGTGTATTTTGTTTCGTTGCAATTGTTTGTACTTATTGTGTCATATTTATCTACCTTTATAATGAGACTACTCTAAAGGAGCGTAGAGGTGCGTAAGTAGTATTAATTGTATGCATGTTCCTGGACAGGTGTCGATCACGGAACAACACTCATGCAGATGTTCAAGTTTATTTCAAACAGACTTCTCCCTGAAGCAAACACCGTAAATGTAAGGAAGTGTCTGATTGACTATGACATCTCTATGGCACCAGATATTCCAGAACATCTGATTTCGAGCAAGATTTCACTATCGTTGAACAATCTTCTCACCCGTTGTAAGGCAAGTGGTCGAATAAGAGGAGTTTTTTCTCACAAAATGTAAATTGGCTTGCAAAAGACGAATGCAGGTTTGCTACATTTCAGTACGATTCTCAGAAGAAACATGCAATAGCGACACCTGTTCGACCTGCACGTCGAGTATTTAGCGCACTGATCACATCATCAAAGAAGAGACGCAGACTCACATTGAATTTGGTCATTAACCACAGTCCAAGAGTTTTCGTTTGCAGCCCAAACAAGTTGCATAAATCAAGGAAAGAGGAATGTGACCACCTTTAGAGAACAAGCTACGGATTTTAGTCCTAGTTCATTGTGTTCAATAAAGACAACAAAGACAAAGGTAAAGAGTGCACGACCGTAAACTCCAGTAGAAGCTTTGGCGTTCATAATTAATGCAAAATTGACTGTTTATCACTATAAACAGATCAGAAAAGAAGCACAGCAAATAAACTGCGACATGCACTATCCCTCGTACGAAAATGATAAAAAAAAGTGATGTCCTGCGGACATAGCGACTACTGAGACACTGGGTGAAATTAAGCTTCAGAGTCTTCTGAATCTCTCTGTCCAACGACTGGTGAAGGTGCAATAAGAATCAATAACTCGCGTTGTAAATAAAAACGAAAAGACTTCGTTTGAAATAAAATACAAATGAGGCTTTGACGTCACTCCGTTTATAAACGAACCTTTATAAAGAATACTTATTCATACGCTGTTGAGGTCAATTGTCCCACTGCAAAAACAAAAAACACTTAGAACATAATATGGCAGAGTCCTCGTCCCTCATCCAAACGCTTTTGCATTCCAGTGTGGATTAAGTTGATCAAGGAGAGGCAATATGTAATAAAACAAGAAAGTGATTACGTCGAAAAACAGGTTTCGAGATCTTCACCCATAAGCTTGGAAATAGGTGAAAAGGTTGTCACTTTACATCATGCTCTCAGTATAGCGATACTGGATGGGAAAGTGGCTAATGCTTTGGCAAATAACAGGTCAATGTGACCTGCTACAGTTGTCAAGCAACACCAAGCCATATGAATGACATAGATGTTGTTATAAAAATACAGTGCAACCCGAATACGTTTTCGTAAGGATGTCCACGTTGCATGAGTATATCAGGCTCTTTGAGTGTGTACTGCATGTTTCATACAGATCACGTAGGAAAACGTAGCGAGTACAAGCAAATGATACAGCTGAAGTGGAGAAAAATAAACTTTATGTTACTGACAAATTTCAGCAGAAAACTGGTCTTCTCATTGATGTCATCAAGCAAAATTCTGGAAACACAAACAATGGCAATTAAGCGAGAAAATTTTTCGAGACACAAAACCCGCAGCGGATATCATGTTAACAAAGCGCTAATCACCACATTTTCAGTAAATTCACAAGCTTTACTTTATAACTACAAGTCACGCGCATAATCATTCAGGCAACACACTCTAGATACTGCTAGAATATTCGTCGACAAGTATCCGTCGTACAAGATGCCGACAAATGTTCATAAGATATTAATTCACGGAGATGACATCATGGAATCTGTGTTGCTTCCCATGTGGCATTTGAGCGAAAAGGCTTTGGAAGCAATACACAAAGAATGCAAATACTATCGTAAGCACAACACGAGAAAATTAGGGAGGAAACAAAACAATGAATATTTACTGCATGCACTCCTAATATCTTTGTATATCCTCATATCTTACATCAGGCCGCTACTGAAGCAAAAACGAAGCCACCTAGCTGGTGAGGTTTTGAATCTATTAGAGAATCCAGCGGTATTTTCAGAGACGCTCCAGATTAGTACATTAGATAACCGGCTTTCCGAGGAGTCTTGAATTGACGAAATTAGTTATTAGACGTTATATTTGTGAAATGACGTACATGGTTTATTTAAATTTGGTTTTATATTAACAATTATTATGGTTTATAAAATTATACAGTTTCTTATCAATTGCAAAACAGAAAATAATACTGTTAAGTTAATAATGTACGAATATTTTATCAAATAATAGATATACAACATATTTCCACAAAAAATTTGTTCGGGGTGTAATAGCCAAATATAATAACATTCAGAATATAAATAAATTTATTTGAGTTGAAAATACAAATGAGTTCGTAAATTGAGCTATTTGAATAATGTACTATTTGAATCTTGTAGTTGAGTGTGTTTGAAATCCCGGATACTGTGGCAAGGCGGCAGCTAGTTTTTCGGCTGGTTTTACAGACAGGTCGTCTATTTTCCACGCAACACGATGAGAGCGGTTTGGCTAGCGTAAGCTATAGTTCCCTTGACCATAAGGCCGGCCATGGGGTAGAAGTGTGCCGCTCGATAGCGGATTATGGATTGTGGTGTTTACCAGAGGTCCTCCACACCTGGGTGCGATGATCATCGGTCCCCATAAAAGGGCACTAATCTCCAAACACCACACGTCGCTAGTATGTGGCGTCCCACGTTGCTCTGGCCACGATCCGTCGATACTTTCGACTAGTAGTCGACCTCGTACGTCCTTAGCAGGTCCTTCACGTATCCACTGCTCCTAACAGCATCGGGCAATATTGCCCGAACGATTTACGTGGTGCGCTATACGGCAATACGACCACCCTGTGGTTTTCAGCCCGATTACGAGTCCTCTCTTGAGGTCCGTTAATTACGTAANATACGGCAATACGACCACCCTGTGGTTTTCAGCCCGATTACGAGTCCTCTCTTGAGGTCCGTTAATTACGTAAAGTGACGTCTTTGACGTCGTCCCCGGCATCTTTTTTACTCTGTACGCTTGCTTGGTATCGTCTTGTGTTTCTCACGTTAATGCGGCTTCGACTACACGCCAGTGACTACGACCGCTGGTTGGTGCTTGCAGCGTCCCTGCTGGGTGTGCGGTCAAGTGCAAGCACACCAACATGGGGTCATGTGCGTACCAGCCGCACTCTCGCTATTTATATAGTTTCGCAGTTTCTTCATGGTGCGCTATACGGCGACACTACCATTCTGCGGTTTTCTGCCCGATTACGAGTCCTCTCTTGAGGTCCGTTAATTACGTACAGCGACGTCTTTGACGTCGTCCCCGGCATCTTTACTCTGTACGCTTGCTTGGTATCGTCTTGTGTTTCTCACGTTAAACGCCGAAGCTGATGTGCGGTCACTGATCGACCGCTGGTTGGTGCTTGCAGCGTCCCTGCTGGGTGTGCGGTCAAGTGCAAGCACACCAACATGGGGTCATGTGCGTACCAGCCGCACTCTCGCTATTTATATAGTTTCGCAGTTTCTTCATGGTGCGCTATACGGCGACACTACCATTCTGCGGTTTTCAGCCCGATTACGAGTCCTCTCTTGAGGTCCGTTAATTACATAAGGCGACGTCTTTGACGTCGTCCCCGGCATCTTTTTTACTCTGTACGCTTGCTTGGTATCGTCTTGTGTTTCTCACGTTAATGCGGCTTCGACTACACGCCAGTGACTACGACCGCTGGTTGGTGCTTGCAGCGTCCCTGCTGGGTGTGCGGTCAAGTGCAAGCACACCAACATGGGGTCATGTGCGTACCAGCCGCACTCTCGCTATTTATACAGTTTCGCTGTTTCTTCATGGTGCGCTATTTTCATTGTCTTGTAGTGTACACTGACTGCGTATTACGGAGCATACCNAGTTTCGCTGTTTCTTCATGGTGCGCTATTTTCATTGTCTTGTAGTGTACACTGACTGCGTATTACGGAGCATACCCGATCTACATAACAATTTTCATATCCATTTGTTTTACTTGAAATTTTATTTTTGTTAGTATTTCATTTGGATAGGCCACATTACAAGCAAAGTCCTGCAGCAGTTTGCAGGCCTAGAATCTTTCAAGCGGAGGATCCTAATAGGTTCAACATCCCCGGATGCACTTTGGTTTTAGCTACATGCTGCGTGGTGTAAAGGAGTGCATGGGTACTCGCGGAAGTACGCTAGTATCCCCTGAGCGCTGTCCACTTGGCGGACCTCGGGCGACGAGCCGGCGTCACCACCCGACATTGTAAGGCGGTGATTCCGCCGCGACGTGGTCATTACGCAGGACCCGTGTACTGGGGGAGGGAGGGTAGGATGCCTTGGCTGAGGGTTGTGGAAAGGGAGGCCGAGTTACGCGCAAGGCGCCAGGACGCCCTAACGACGCCTCATTACAAGGGACGCCATCTGTCGCGCGGACGACCATCAGTGCCTCACCTTCGACACAGTCCGCCGGCGCTGTTGCCAGGCGCTCCGCTAACTACCTCACACTGCTCTGCTCTGCTGTGCTGCCGGAATGTATATCACGAGGACGACCGGGCAGGTGAGCTGAGGCAGTGATGGCAAGCAGCCGGGAATAAAACGATGTTATTAAGGGCACGTATCACATGCAGAACACTTTGCCTTGTGATCGGTGCACTGAAATAAAAGGTATGTTAGTGATTACAACAAAAATTTTGTTTACACTTCCCAAGGCGAAATTTCGCTGCTGGTAAAAATACCGTTTGTGGTTCACAATTGAACTTGCATCAACGTTAACTAAAGACATTTAGTGCTCACTAACATATTTATTAATTGCAAAGATATTTGTTTTTTTTTGCCAACAAATATTTAGTTGGCAGCAATATCATTCATATCGTATAAAGGAAAGCAGTTTTCTGAGAGTGCAAAAGTGCATCTATTATATTCTGCGCATGCTAGCTGGCGTATTTGGAGTGGCCAGCTTCTGGTCCGGCCACGACGCCATTTTGCCCGTGTTCGTCTCCTTGCATCGAGTTAAGAACTATTTCCTAAAGGATAATCTAAAGAATTTATAGATTTATTTCATAATTACTGTATTCGAACTAGGTAAGTACATGTTGAACACACAGAATTCGCATTCGAGAGTACCCGGGTTAAACTCCTGGTCCGACAATCCTGTTTTCGATTTCAATGTTTCTTCAACCAAAGTCCGCAACCTGCAAACCACATTTGTGAGCCCCACTAACCAGAGTTTTTGCTAGCATCGTAATTTTCGTGCTGCGACTTATGAGCAGATTATTGCCCATGAACAAACTGTATTAACTAGTGGCTATGATAGTCTTTTTTTAGTCGCCACTAAATAATGAAATGACCAAAACTGTGTTGTTGATATTTTATTTATGTCGCGTAACGACAATAGCTTGGAACCGTCTTATGCATGTCACGATCAAGGTCAGTATCTTTCAGTTTCTCTCTTCGACTTTACTTCTATGGCTCGCACTATGTAGCTCACACATTTTAGAAACACCTTTCATTAGTTTTCTGTAAGCTCCGCGAAGCTTGCGATGGCTTTACTTAACTATTTCACTGTTAATGAGAAACAGCGGGAAGAAACGTTTTATTAAGACTGTAGCAACACTCATAGTGAACCAAATTCTAGATATATTATAATATTTATCCCGAATCCACAGAAAAATTACCGAATATGCATGTAAAATATAAATATTTCTTACAATTTAAAATAATCTTAACGTAAATAAAATAACTATTTTTTTTTTTACAATCGATAACTTACATACTTTATCTATATTGATCAGTAGGAAATGTTCCTCCATGAAGTATATGAACGCCTTCACGGAAGTTACAGGATTCTGTAGCGTACAACTTTGACTGCTAAGATGGAAGCTCTTAAATCAAATGATGGACTTCTTGAATGATTCCTGCAGTGTGGGTACTGAATCAGATGAAAAATCATAATAATGGATGTGCATAATTCTAAACTTGTATTGTACATAAACCACGTGACTTGCAAAAATCACCTTATTTAAACGAGTAGTAGTGTTGTCAACATATATGTAAATAATGCGTAGATAATTCCACAAGGAGAATTAATTCAAATATTACAAAGTTAAGGAGTAAAATCCGACAGAACAAGGAATCCAAACAACAATGAAGACCGTAAATAAGGATACATGAAAATAATTGTGGAAAACTTAACACAGGCAACAAACAAATGTCTTAATATAGAATTTCCAAGACGAAAGAGTAGCGATAATTCGGTAACCGAAATATATTTACATCTTCAGCAGAAATAATGTTTATAATATAGTTATTTTATATACAGATAATTTGCTCACTTCCAATGCAAAATATATTAACTTAGGAATGCAAATTCTGTTTGAATCGAATCACTACTTCTGCTCGGACGTGTTGTCACTGTTAGGGTGTGTGTGTGTGTGTGTGTATATATATATATATATATATATAGAGAGAGAGAGAGAGAGAGAAAGAGAGAGAGACGGGGGGAGAGAGAGAGAGAAAGAGTTATAGAGAAACGCTCATGAAAACCTGGGTAATTGTGTGTGAGTTAAGAATGGAGGGAATGGAATATAAGATAATAATCATTGCTAAATACCTGTATTATAAATATGTATGTGATCTCGCATCTCCTGTAGCTCATCACACAACTCAACGACTTATAAAGACATTCGTGAATAAGAGCTCACTTTTTGTTATAAATTATAGCAGAATAATACCAAATACCACTTTTTTGCATGCAAGAATATTTCAACAGATGCTAAGTCATACAAAACTAAAAACTTATTGTGAAGCAGTTTTAGTCGATAGTGCAAGTTTTCAGAATTTTTCTCATTAAATCATACAAATCATAATAAAATGTTATCGTTTGTCACCAAATTTTGATTACAAATACATATCAGTTTAGTAAACAATGTGAAAAGTTTCAGCATACATACAATTCATATAAAATAGTTTCGGAGATGTATGTATAACATATATCGTAAATAAATAACATTGCAGTAGCGGCCGAATATCCTCTAGGCATTCGCCTGAATACCCCAGAGAACACCCCTACCCATTGCTACAAGTACCACCCAAGACGGTATCTCAGAAATTATACCAACCATGGAATAAAAATGTAAACATAAGCTGCTGTCATCGCGAGACTGTTTCCGGTGGTGACTAACCAATTAAATAACAATATTTATAATTTGTTTTCTCTTTATATAATTTTGGACACACTAATAAATCTTTCCATTGACACCGCAATTTGAAAACTTATACTAAATTCACAACGTGTTTGCGTTGTGATTTATATTTTACAATTCCCTCCCTTTTCATTACGTAACCCTTTTTGGATAACAATAATGACAAATATTATAATTCTTGAAATATTGTCGTCAAGGAGAATGTAAACTGGCGATACAGTGTTAATGCTAAAAAATTTACAGCAAACATCTAAGTGCCAAATTTCTATACCAAAACCAAATATAAATTTTTCGTTGCCACTTTCAATGTTACTCAACTTCGCAATTATCTGGCACCTAGGGTATTGTCATGAGCTTGCAATCAGGTGATCGCATTCTCACAAACATAACTCCGGTAATTGGTATATGAGCCGAGCGCCCGAACCACAACACAAGGAACACCCTCCAACGGGCCTTGGAGTTTGTTAGTCAACACGCGCCCAATATTAAGGCTGGAAGCGCAGCGGACACGGTCCTTTGTCCTTGGTCGCCGAGATGAAGACGCCGGGAGATGGAGTGAGTCGAGTGCCGTAATACGTCTACAGTCATCAGCCTTCGGAGTCGTGATTCAGGTGAAGACGTTCTGTTCAAATAACATCCAAACTAAATAATGTTCCATGTGTTAGTTAAATTATATTTTACTTTTACTGTTTCTCTTAGCTCATCCGATTTAACTTACATTTCATGCAACGAGTTGTAATTAATAATATGTTAATACGAAAAATTGCAAACCTACTTTATTCTCTCTATCCGTGAGTACTATGCATCCCCAAATGATTAAAAGTACATAAAATTCAAACTAAACATAAAATTGTAACAATGGTGGAGGCGCCTCACGTTTCCAACCTCTCGTGGCCGGCGATAAATAAATTACCACACCCTCCAACTTAATATATGCAAAGCTAAATAATTGTATAACTATAACTAAAATTTCCAGCCACGGATATAAATGTAAATCTATTTGCATTATAATTTAAAAGTTAAAACCAAAATAAATCATAAATCTTAAACATTGCAATGTAGAGATATTTAAATGAATTAAATAATCAAATTCCTCTTCAAGGTACATGTAAGCAATTAGAGTATTTGAATGATATATACATGAATATATATGTACTTTTATTCAAATGTAAATAAAAAGACGCATTCATCATCGAATACCTATAAATAATTCCTACGGTGAATTACAAACTATTGAATTAAAATGAATACTGTAATCGTA
The DNA here is from genome assembly GCA_002778355.1 of Clitarchus hookeri. Classification (NCBI taxonomy): domain Eukaryota; kingdom Metazoa; phylum Arthropoda; class Insecta; order Phasmatodea; family Phasmatidae; genus Clitarchus; species Clitarchus hookeri. The sequence goes on from NQII01000035.1 coordinate 1,242,895, forward strand.
TATTTAAGAAAAATAAAAATATTTGTATTAAAACTAACATAAGTGTATCTATGACATATGAAATTATATTACACTGCTTAAAATAATGTTAAATTAACAGAGAAAAAATAAATAAAAATTGAGTGTAACAGGGGAAATTGACAATAATCCGCAACGCATTAGCGTACATCGCTAAGTTATATAAAATATTAAGATATATTTCAAATTAATACATAAGAATTTATCATGCGCGATGTTAAATTCGTGTCATTAAAATTTAATGATTTAATATCACATTGTAATACATTGCTTTGGGTTTCATATAATTTGTAATGTTAAGAGATTTAATTACTTAACTTAGCAAGTGTTAATTTCGTGTATTGGGCGTTATAATGTTTAAAGACTAAGAAATAAGTTTTTTTTTTTAATGTTGCCTCAAGGACGTATGAAGCAAGGTAGTCGCAGCGTAACCCAGTTATGAAATATTGCAGTGGCAACATTGCCCCTTCCCTCCCCCTGTGCTTTGCCAGCACTACCACGTGACTGAGTGCCGCAGTGTTCAATAAACGTGTCTTTATGCGCGTTATTTCTGCACGCCCAATGTCTACCTTATTGCTAAGTGTAATTAAGGTGTTGAACATTAAGGAAATTTTCACGCACTTCCCTCATGCAAATGCCAATACGAAGATAGGATGGAATGATTTCTGTCTAATCCAAGCAGTACGACGTTCAGGAAGCTTAGACAACTTCCGTGGTTCCAAATGTACTAGAGCTGCGCTGGACCAGTCATTAATTTGATGCGTCGACTGCTGGAGAAGACGTAAGAATGGAAGGCTTCAGCGAAATGACAAGGGTCATTAACGAAATGGGAAGCAGTGTTAGGGACACACCCACTTCAGCCGTGAAGGTGGCATCCACAGTTTATCCCTCATTCGCTAGGTATGTGCGTAGTCTTTAGCCAGGAGGTCACAAAAAATGCTTCGTTTTGTGCACGAGCGCGAAACTTTTGGATATTTTTGGGATGCCGACGCGAACTTGGGGGCCTGCTTTTTGCTCTACTGACCATATGAGGTAAATACAGGTAGAATGAGCTCTTTGGGATGAGTTGGACTTAAACTGTGGGTCCTGAGTGCGACACAGTATCATGATTAGGACTTTTTACTGTGGGTCCTATATGTAGGACAGTAATTGGGAGTGTACCACGAGGGCACTTTCCTTACCGACCTCCTTGGTGTAAGTTGTTGAGTGCAAAATTCCCCGTCTCCCGTATTTTATTGCTTGTATTTAGAAGAAGTGATACTAATTATTTAAACTTTAAGTTTTATTATATATTGAAACAAATTTTGTGTAAATATGATCTAGTCCCGACGGCCCTGAACAACCGCCTCTGAACAACTGCGAACAACTGACTCCGAACAACACCTCACCCTCTGCCTTGGCTGCCTCGTGAATTTAGCCCGTGTCCCGCTATATTCAAGTTAGCTGTCAGCAGTTTCTCGAGAGAGAAATCGGGAAATCCCCTTTGTACCTCGCGCGTTTTTGTGTAGGATTTCGTGTCTCGTCAGCTGCTCTCGTCAGCAGATAGGGACATTCCGCTTATCAACAGGGGAGTTACTGTTATGAGCTTGAAATCAGGCGATCGCATTCTCACAAACATAATACTGGTAATTGGAACACGAGCCGAGCGCCCGAACCACAACACAAGGAACAGCCTCCAACGGGCCTTGGAGTTTGTTAGTCAACCGGCACCCAATATTAAGGCTGGAAGCGCGGTGGACACGGTCCTTTGTCCTTGGTCGCCGAGATGAAGACGCCGGGAGATGGAGCGAGCCGAGTGCCGTAATACGTCTACAGTCATCAGCCTTCGGAACAAGAAAGATATGCAACACTAGTAAGAAGACTACAAAGACACATGTGCCTTACCTGGGACTCGTACCAAGTACACCCTACCGTATGCTGACATGCAACAAGCAGCATTATGAAGGTAATATTGGAGCAACAACTTCGATTGCAATCAGTCTAATGTTTTGATAGACATGGTTTGCTAAACTTAAATATTTACAGGGCCGTCATTTTGAGAAAAAACATGTGAGCCACTTAGTGATTCAATTTTATAAAGCCAACTGTATCAGTTGGTAGTAATTAGTTCTTTGGTTCTCCGAAATAGGGCATAAAATATACTTTTTCTCACTTGGCGTTATCTTACGAAAAGGCAAGCGAAATATGCACTAATACGTATATTTTATGTATATAATGGATATTGGCAGCACACAAAGTTTTATCAACTATTTTTTGCATTGTTTAACAGATATAACTTACTAATCTAAATTGTTTGTACATCCGCTATTTTTCAAAACGCCTGGTCCACTTGAAACATGCAAGTTTACGTGGCCTACTGAGGTAATTCTTTAGTGCAAAATTTGGTGAGAACCAGTTGACTGGTTGCCTAAATATATGGCATAAAATCTATATTTCCTCACGCAGGATTTTCTTCATAAATGGTGGGGAAAACGTTATGCATAAGCTCTTTCATTGTTTGTCACATATACTGCCAATATGTAAAATTCTGTTCAGATAATTTGGGACGTACAGCATAAACGTAAAATATATGCATGGCTGTTGATTTTTAAGGTATGTGACTAATGGTAATCAGTTGATTATTTCCCTACATATGACATAAAAACCTTTTTTTTTTTTTGTATAATGCTATGTTAAAAAAATTGGTACACAAGAGAGAGTGTGTATATGCATTTGATTTCTGAAATATATACTGTCAACATACTAACTTAAGTCTAAATTTGTTACATGGATTTGTAGATATAGTGTACCAAGCTAAAATGTTTCTATGGCTACCATTTTGAATATAAGTGTCTGGCCCACTCAAAAGTGTATGTTTACAATGTATGTCGTAGTAATAAATGTCTGCAGAATTTTGTACGAATCCATTGATTACTCCCGAGATATGAGAAAATTTCATTTTTTATGTAGCACTGTCTAACGAAACGGCGGAAGAAAGAGTATATGTGTACACATATTTAATATATTTGGTATTTTTAATAGATACTGCCAGCATACAAAGTTAAGTTTAAATTTGTTACATTAATTAATAAATATATCATAGCAAGTTTAAATGTTAATAGTAAGTGTATGATCCACTTTAAAGACATGAGTTAATATGGCATGCCATAGCATTAATTGTTTGCAAATTTTGAAATAGTAGGTTAACTGTTTACGGAGATGACATAAAAACTTAAGTTTTCATGGAGTGCCACCTTACAAAATGGCGGACAGACAGACTTCATGTTGTCATATTTTATGCTTTCATTAAATACATTCAGCTTAGAAAGTTTTTTTTTTTTAGAAATTAGTCAAAATATATTATATATATGCTATATATAGCAAATAGACATAAAAATTTTATATGGCCACCATTTTGAAAATAAGAGCTTTATCTATTTAATTAACATACGTTGACATGGCCTGTCATAGTGTTACTTAGATACAAAATTTAGTGGGAATCGGTTCAGTTGTTTTAGAGATATAACTAATAAGCTTAAATTTTCAATGTGATTTTTTCAAAATGGCAGAACAATAAAAATAGATACATTTTTTTTAAAGTTCACTGCTTGCATGATGCACTGTCAACATACAGTACTAACCACAAATACTCGTAGAACGACGACTGTCAGATATAATGAAGTAATGTAAGCTTAGGTGGCGTACTGCATCATGTACACCTGTATAGCACACATTGTGAGAATTAGTCGAGTAGTTAATTAAGTACGCTTTATCAGAAACATTCTGTTATATTCCAAATACAAATGCATAATGAAGATATAAAAATCTAAGTTGATATAAAAATCTAAGTTCGGTGCTGATGTATGATTTTAACATGCCGATTTTGGTATAATCGCTTATGACTCCTGAGATAGGAAATAGTTGCCAAAGGCTTATCTTGACCTCAAAACTTTTGAAGATTGATGCAGTCACTGCGTATCTTGCCATGACATGGAAACATTAATTTGGCATTGGCATAACTACTTATGTACGCATCATCCAATAGATGTTAGATGTTAACTCAACAGGTGAGTTTTGTTAAAAAACCATATCCTTAAAATTGACAATTGAGGTACATTTCGACATTACTCAGAAAACGAATGAAAACAATACATTCCCATTAAATCATATTCCTTTACAAAAATTGTTCAATACAAGCTCTCTAACAACGTGCAATTGCCTATCGTACACGTTTAAAGATCCCAGGCATGTGTTGTAGAGGAAGAGTAGCTTCAAGCACCCGAGCTCTTCCTCGGATTCAAGTTCATCTTCATAGATCAGGCTCTTCAAGTGCCCCCACACAAATTTGTCAAATGCGGTGCAAGCAGTAGAACGAGTAGGCCATGTAACGGGTCTACCTCGGCCAATCCATTGCTCATCGAATCTGTGGTTCAAATGCTCCCGGACGATAATAAGATGCTCGTCATGACAAAACCACAACCCTTGTCTAATATCACGAGGAATGTCTTTGAGGAGTTCAGGCAATGCGTACATGTTAACACTGAGACGTAATAGCAACATGTATAGTATATTCACGGCTACTTCCACCTTTTCTCAACCCCTGATAAATTTATACTACCAGGATATTAATCCGCGTCATGCAAACAAAGCTTAACCGATCTATAAAATTACACCAGAGCAACAACGCGCCCCATTCGTGCGCACAAAGTTTAATAATATTTCACATAAGAACTATTTCTTACTAGGAAATACCAACATACTTATGTTCTCTCTGTTTTTAATTATGTTGATTAAAAATGAAATATTATGATACATAGAAAAATACAAGTAAAATTTCAATTTAAGCAAAAATAAAGTACTTTTATGTTAACACAAGAATAAAGCGCTTGTACTACAGGGCATATTTAGAAAACAACCAAACACGTCATATATATAGGATTATTTTACAAAGTTTTGGTTCAAAAAGTGTGAAGGAACAGCGAATAGACTGTACAGGTTATTCAAATTATCTCTAGCAATACCTGCTTAGATATTGACAGCAGGTGTTTGCTGGTGGAAACGGATGAAGCTGGCCAGATGGTTTGCATCTACTCACAAGCGGTGGTTGTATAAGTAAGTTGACTATTCCATCTCTGGTATACGATGTTTCGTCGATGAATAACACGTAGTGTCCAAAACGAGGTTCCATGGCACGTCTCTGCAGATACCTTTTACAAAACTCAACCCGGCGAGAATATTTGTTCTGTTGAAGTGCTTGCACCCCTTGCGGATGAAGTGGAGGCAGCTGTTATTCATGTCCCACCCACCAAAAAGCCACGTGGTCAACATGCAGTTGCTGTGCAACACGTTGTGAGCTTCTTGGTGGATTGTTCCAAAACTTTCTCCTCGAACTCGGGCGTGCGCATTTAGCACTGACCAAGGTCAGGTCTGTGGACCAACAAACATTGTTTAATTTATACTTTACTGTAAAAAGGATTGTAAAAACCCATGAAAAAGACCACCCATTTTGATAAACTTGACTGAAAAGCATGCACCATAAACCAAGTGCAGGTCTGTTATTTCAGTCCATACATGCTGTGCCGTTGCTGTGATCTAAACGCACGACATAAACTGGCTGTCTGCGTATTGTTACAGCACATACCTGGACTGGCAGCAGACTACGTACCGTAGTATGCTGCTCGATCGTTCCGCTTTGAACGAACAACAAAGTACTGGTTTGTGTTCCAGGACAGAAGTTGCACTCTGACGTCATGGCTTTCTAAATGGATTATGTAATATTGATGATTATTTAACAAAAAAAAAAAGTTAATTATAGTCTCTTCTATTATCTCTCGAAGTTTCATTATTGAATTTTGTTACGCGTGGTTTTATATTTTATGCGTTGCCGGGACTGATTTCCACGCGAGTTCGTTGTCATAATGATCATTCCTCGGCCAGGAGAGCGCTAAGACAATATGGCTGTTTTTGTAGTTTGCTGCGGTATTTTGTTTGTGGTATATTATTGTTTGTTGACAAAGTATTAGAAATGTAATTTCCCACAAAGTAGGTCAGTGAGTAAAATTTATCAACATTAGTATTTATTTCCTGTGTTTCTTTGTAGGTTGTGTCTCCTACGACCGTTCGTATTATCCAACCGCCCACTGATATGCAAAGATTTCAGTTTTTATTTTCAGGATAAATTATTCTGTGCCAGCTGCATAATACTACTAACTTAAAGTTGTGAGTCAAACCAATGAAAATTCAGTTTCTTTCCTTACAGTGCCTGGAAAATTGGAGGTTTAAGATATTCTACTTGTGACAACTGAGTTTAATATTGATTTAAGGAAGACAATAAAAATGTTTGCTTTTCCCACTGTTAAAGCCGTGCCCTTTCCCTTCGCAGTGACATCAAATAGCGTTTGTTCAAGTTTTAGAAGCACGAGAATCTTTCCAGAGAACCGTGATATTTCGACAGGTCTTGGAGTTTACATAAATTTCCATTACGCCAAATTCAGTTGCACCTGACTGCGAACAGCAATGAAGCCGCTAGTGTGGAAATACGTGCTAATTATCCGGAAGCACCTTAACAAGATAACTTTCCTAGATACTGTGGTTTGGTTAGTGATCAACAAATCTCTTCAATACCATTATCATATTTGCAGGGACAAAAAAAGCGTAGTACTTCAGGCGACCATCTCCAACGAGGGGCTATAATATACTTATGTTTTAACTTTTGAGCTTTTAGTTAAAAAAAGGTTGATTTAGATTAGAGAAATCCGTTTTATAAAAGGTTTATCAAACTTATATATATATATATATATATATATTTTACCTTTCGTCTAAGTTTTTCATTTTCTTTTAAACATTACAGAAAGTATTCTTTGACTATATCGCNAATAATTTTTGCAGAATTTAAATTTTAAGAATTTTGCAAATTTTATGGAAAGAAGCTGTTTAAATCTATTGAAAATTGTTGTGCTCTTGGTTGTGGAGACAATTTCGTTACACGTCACCACAATTACAGGAAAATTATTTATCTTGTGTTTGTGACAGTCGTTCCCTGTTTCCTATACTACCTAAGTGCAGCGTTAAGAGACAGAAAAATGTATTTTAGTTCGGTACAAGCAAAGACTATGAGTGCTCGCGTTAAAGTGCATGTATTTGTGTCTACGGGCACTTTGTCTTCGCAAGGACTCGGTCAACTGCAGGAGAGACGTGTCGCATGACTGCGGCGGCAGCGGTATCAGGCGAGGAAAGTCTTGCGTTCGTGTAAGCTGGAAGGGAAGACGGGCTTGTAAGTAGGTGGGAAGGACTTAGCATACAGTTGGCAGTTAGGTCATTAGAGATGGAGGAAGTTGCTCACACGGCCGTGTCCAGCATTGTAAAATAATAATAAAATAAATAATAATGATAATTTTCAAGTCCTGTATTAATATTAACATTCAAAATAACGAGCATTTAGTCAGCATAAAGAGATTAAAATTTCAAAGCAGGTAAAGTTTTAAATTCCTCTATAAATAAGACGCTGAAACACGACCTCCATTTTTTTAAATTTCCCTACGCCTATGGAAGATACTTATCTTCGGCAAGTAAAGCCCTGACAACTGTGGCTCTCCCAACTCAAAGTCTGCTAAGGAACCAAAACCTTTTATTTCCCAAATCTATAGTTTGGTGCTACAGGAAACATAAATCTAAAGAAAATATCCAATCATTTCAAATATATAGAAACGATGTCACATGGCGAAGAAGCATCGGCGGTGGAGTATAGCTGACGTGTTAAGGAAACACGAGGAAAGAGAGGGGGGCAGATAGACGCCGTACCCCTCGTGTGTGCTTAATTAATGCTGATAAGTTCGTTCAGAATCACACCTACCGCATTTAAAATTTCAAGTTATTCGATGTCCCTCGTATAAGTATTTCCTTCGCCTCCGAAATGAAACTATTTTCCACGCAAAGCATTATTCATTTAATATTTTAAGGACAATTCAAGGATATTTTCAGAGCATTTCGCGGATTTCCAAGTACAACATTTGTGCTTTGATTACTGGTTGCGATAGACAAACAAGCGAGCACAGTATCTGATACGTGGACGTTAGGTGAAGGGTAATTTTAACACTTCATTTATAAAATAAATTTGGCCTTCCATTTTGAATCCAAACTCAGTCACCATGAAATGTATATCAATTTCTTCATATCGATAAAACATGTTTTATTATTTACACCTATAACCTTTATTCGAAAACCAACTCAGTAGTAATCTAGTCTTGATTGGCTATCAAAAACGCACAGCAGGAAGCATAGAATAATGGCCGAACATTATATGCTTTTGTTGTGTGCGATTACTAAACGAGTCATATGCGTGATTTTAGCAAGGGCCATACCCAACTATTGTATTCTAATTTTTATGCGTGTGCTATTTACATTGTTAAAACAATTGTATCCAGGCTTTTACCCAATACATACAGGAAAGGGGCCACCCTTACGCCTAAGAAACCTCCATTGTACAAACGGTCAGATAGAAAACGCTTGGGGGGAAAAAATCCGAGCCACTTACATACATTCCAAGACAAATTAATATATATTTTAAGACCTACATGATGTTTAAAATACTGGAAACCGTTTCTTAAAATTCCAATATTTCGATGTTTTTCCGGACGCGTATTGACCCTTCAATTTAGCGCAGGTGAGTGCGGGTATTGTGGTGAAACTACGTCACTAAGTTAGGAATTTATATTGCAATTATTATAGGGAAGGGAGCAGGACAATTACTCAAGACAACAGTATGTATAAGTAATTAGATTTAGAACCACTTTTTTGACGACTCGGTGCTCGTAAATTGGCTGCCAAAGACATAACCTGATCGGGTTCCCCCTCATTCGTGTGACACTCTGAAATGCAGTGCCCTCGATGAACCATACAAACTGGATCACACCTGCTAAAATATAAAAAATACGCCAATAGAAAAACGCAGAACGTATAATAATGCTAACAGTTCTTTGTAATACAATTCAGAATGCAAACAAGTAAAATCACCCGCCAAGAGATAATCATACCTGCAGAAGTACACGATGCAATTTGAACATACAAAATTCATTTTTCCGGATTCGTTCCTCATATATTTGACCTGCATTCGTTTTTCCTAACGTTAAACATATGTGTGGTCGAAAGACGAAACTCTGCAAGAAAACTTGAATTGTAAGGTTCTATGTGACACAGTAGACAAGTAAAAGGTAATTAATAAAACCAAATGGTTATGACTAGTAGATAACTGACTACGTTTAAATGTATCACAGGTGAACAAAATGCTCCAATACATCGCCCAAATCCGTTCAGTTAAACTACGAACTTTTTCACTATCTGGCCTTAAATCGTTATAATGAATACAAGGCGAAAGGATATCACGATATCACATGAAACAAGCAGAGCTTATAATACACTCATCATATTAATTAAGTTGTATTAATTTTGTGTGGTACAGACCAAATAAAAATTTATTCTAAAAAAACGAGAGCATGTTAATATCTTGGCCGGACCATCTTGTGTCTAGATAAATGCGTCAATGCGATAAGCGTGGAATCAAACTTACAAATTATGTTACCCTTTGGCACATTTGTCTTCAATTGTGGCACATTGTGCTGTTAATCACGATAACTACGGCGAGGAGGAATCTGGCGTCCCATTTGGTCTCACAAATGTTCGCTGGCGACAAATCAGGTAATCAGGAAGGTCATGAAAGTGTAGAAAAATGATTTTTACGTCCTGGGAGACCAGAGTTGCGTGCCGGTGAACATTATCTTGCTATAATGTGGCTCCTGGGCACTCAACCGCAGAATGTAGCTTATGGGGCAGCATGTTGTTTCAACGTGTCGATTTGCATTCAAAGACTTTCGTACCACTGCCCATTGTGAACGGCAATCACATGAAATTGTTGTCTTCTGAGCATCGTGCCAGTTTAAGGGACGTATGCCGCTGTATAAATGGGGCAGGGGTTGAAGTGCTCATCTGCATTCCTCCAGGCTCTGGCTCGGTGATCTTCCGCCCCTAGAGACAATTCTGATTCGTCGTTAAATCGCCACCAATCCGTAGCATTTGACGTTGTTGTCTGCTGACAGCACTGCAACCGAAGAAGCTGATGCTCTGGTGTTAATAGCAAAGCGCAGAATGGTCGTCGGTATTTCACATGTTTCTGTGATATACGTCTTGAAATGCTTCGAGTAGAGTCACGGTGCTCTTAGTAAAGCTTCCACATGTCGCTGTATGGTGGACCAGGAAGCTGCTGCCTCTGTTTATGACTCTCTGACAGTCAAACGGTCTTCACTCACTGTTATCGGTCGAGATTGTGCCCTGCGTGTGTATATACATCCACGAACTCCCGGCCCCCAGTACACTATATGCTTAAGCGAAATGCAGTTGTTGTCTAGTACGTCTTCTAGACATGTCCATTTCGTATTAATCTTGTTCTGCATGTATCATGTGTGTAAAATTACCTGTGATGATAGACATCATGTGAAGAAAGGTGATAGTGCATTTCTACGATGAATATGCATGTACCATCCCAGGAAATTTTGACCATTTGTGTACCATACATAACATGTTTTACCGTTTTCGTAACTTGTATGTTAATGATATATTATATATTCAATAGGTTTACCTATGCAGTCATAATCGTTTTCAACTAATTTAAACAAAATATAGTGACAATATTGGATAAATAATTTCTTTATTTCAATAAAGCGGTTGATTACCTAGGTTCGTTACTCTTTCATTGAACTTACGACATGCGTTCTAAGCGTTAGCAGCTCCTTTCTATACCGACAATAGAAGGTGTAGATACCAACTTTACAGACGGTGCAATTACAGTCAAAACAACATACAATGCTTTTGTTAACATGCTTTTAGTAGATATGCACACTATTTAACGCAAAATCGGAGGAGATGGGGATGGTTACAGCTGTAGACAAAGAGTCATGTCTATAAAATAGCCTATGCTAGCAGAGGTGGATAATATACATTGCTGGGGCGCGTATGCAAAAACTGTGAATGTACTCCAGCACTACAACTTTTCCTAAGTCATTCCATTGAACTAATATATATGAAGAAGTTGCCTAAAAATGCAAAGAAGTTGATTTCTAAGCAATAAATAACCACCTTCTAAATGTTAATTTCTTCGTAACATTGGAATTCTTTTGTAACATTTCCATAGGATGCTGCTTTATTCAATGCTTCTGTACAAATTTTTCCAAAGACATATTTAATAATTGATTCTGTTGAGAGGTAACAAGTGGATTTATTTGCTTCTTAATAATAAAATAATTTACATTTTGGATGACTCTCGTTCTAGCCGTTATAGGCAATAAATAACATTGGAAGGCAAAACTATAGCAGCCAGACTCTGAACGACAAAATAATTTGCTGAAGGAGAGTGTATTAATCAGTATTATAAATAATCCCTAAAAATTTTGAGAGCAACTGCAGTTTACTATTTTTCGTCTTATATATCATGAGTGGGGAATGCATTTATTTCCTAAAGAACACAGTAAAACGAATATGAATTTCGTGAACATACACGATTAGCTGGAATATCAGCAACAGCCAAGCTGTTTGTTTTAACGAATGTCCGATGTGGAGTAAAATAATTTCCACAGTGCCTGGACCTGCAAAAACAATGATCACATAACATGTTCTATTATTGAATCACTGCGAAGTATTGTGACCATTTAGTTTTGTCAAATTTGGAAGCATATGGGCGATGAAGCAGTCCAGAAGTACGATCTTCAAAATTTATAGAAAAGAGAGCCTATTTTTCTCTTATTTTGAATGGATACGTTGTTTACCAAAATGGTAATCAAAACTAAAAATGATTGGAACTACGTTTTAGTCACTAAACTACACTGAAGAGACAAAAAAATTGGCACACCTGCCTAATATCATGTAGGTCCCCCGCGAGCACGTAGAAGTGCCACAAGACGACGTGGCATGGACTCGACTGATGTCTGAAGGTATGCAGGAGGCAATTCACACCATGAATCCTGCAGGGCAGTCCACACATCCATAGGAGTGCGAGTCGGTGGAGATCTCTTCTGAACAGCACGTTACAAGGCATCCCAGATATGCTCAATAATGTTCATGTCTGGAGATTTAGGTGGCCAATGGATATGTCTAAAGTCAAAAGAGTGTTCCTGGAGCCACTCGGTAGCAACTCTCGACGTGTGGGGTGTCGCATTGTCCTGCTGGAATTGTCCACGTCCGTCGGAATGCACAATGGACATGAATGGGTGCAGGTGACCGGACAGGATGCTTACGTATCTGTAACCTGTCAGAGTCGTATCTAGACGTATCAGGGGTCCCATTTCACGCCAACTGCACACGCCCCATATCATGACAGAGCCTCCACCAGCTTGAACAGTCCACTGTTGACATACAGGGTCCATGGATTCATGAGGATGTATTCATACCCGTACACGTCCATCCACCCGATACAATTGGAAACGAGACTCGTCAGACCAGGCAACGTGTTTCCAGTCATCAACAGTCCAATGGCGGTGTTGGCGGGCCCAGGCGAGTCGTCAAGCTTTGTGTCGTGTAGTCAATAACGGTACACGAGTGAGCCTTCGGCTCCGAAAGCCCATATGAATTATGGTCCGTTGAATAGTTCGCACGCTGGCACTTGTTGATGCCCCAGCATTAAAATATGCGCCAATTTGAGAAAGGGTTTCACGTCTGTCACGTTGAATGATTCTCGTCAGTCGTCGTTTTTCCCGTTCGTTCACGATCTTTTTCCGGCCGCAGCGATTTCGAAGATTTGGTGTTTTACCGGATTCCCGATATTCACGGTACACTCGTGAAATGGTCGTACAAGAAAATTCAAATTTTACCGCTACCTAGGAGATGCTATGTCCCATCTCTCGTGCGCCGACTATAACACCACGTTCAAACTCACTTAAATCTTGATAACCTGCCATTGCAGCAGCAGTAACCGATTCAGCAACTTTGCCAGACACTTGTTGTCTTATATCGAAGAACACGTAGGAAATAAACCCTCGGCGGCTTCTGAGTTTAATCTCGGAAGCGATATTTCATAAATAATTTAGTGTTTTAAATAAAAAACTTTGGTTAGTAACACATAAAAATACTTTTATACCAGAGCTACGGAAGTAAACATAAATTGATGCATAAAATCAGATAATTTGATTTAAGAAAAGGGTTTGTAATATTTTAGGAAAAAAACAATTAAAAATAATTTCAAGGTAAATTTCGAGAAGAAGATTAAAGAAATTATGTTAAAATTGTTGTAACCACAAAGCCATTTTGTCAAAAAATTAATCATTTTTACCCACTTAACTCAAATATTGGTTGGAAATATAAAAATAAAATTTAATCTATCTTTAAAAAAAATAAAGTTCTTGATCGTTACCAAGGTAACCAGAATAAACAAAGATTATGGCACGGTAATATAAAACATGTAACACTTCACTGAAACAAATATATACAGGTAGAATCAGGATGGAGTTTGTTAACTTACGGTAAAGTGAGTAAAAAAAAGTTTTTGCATTTTTTGTATAAAGGGAACATTGTGGCAGTTACGAGCATCAAAAATTAAAATTAAAAATTGAATTTCTTTAAAAATATCAGAAAAATCTTAAGATAAAACAACAAAAAATTTTAACATTGGTAATAAAAGAGAGATATTGACCCTGCGGGAATGTGGTGGTAGTATAATTCCCCTTCCAGTACCTAAGCAGGGATCGGCACCCTCTTTCGGTATATATTTTCGAAACAATGTGCATGTTTCGAAATGGTAACTTAATCATAATGTAAAAAAAAAAAAAAAAAAAAAAGATTAATTGTCAGAACTCGCTCAGGTTAACTGTTTCCGACGTATTAGTATATGTGTATGTTAAAAGCTCTGCGTACTAACGCCTGAGAGGTATGCAGCCAACAATAATAAATATAACAACCAGCCGATCTTCATTTCTACGCGCATGCAGAATCGGAACCGCCTTGTTACTTGTTTGGAAAGTTTGCTGACAGGTTACCATATAGGTGGAGGACTGTCATTAGACACTAAAGTCAGTGGCTGTGTCCTCTTTTGCAATAATGTGTAAGCTAACACATTTGCCTGAGCATTATTATATTAAATAATAAGATTTTGAATATGTGAAAATGAACAGAAATTATTTTCTTGTTCAGCCTTGCTCAGGTTATCTTGTCGAGATAACCACTTGTTTTTGTTAAAGTGTGGAACTATTGCCTGATAAGCGGGGATTTTTGTTGTTTTGAAAACAGTGGTCATATATGGGGACAATGACGTAAGTAGATTATTCAGTGAAATGCCTATGACTTATGTACATATTAAGAATTGTTATAACATATTTATGTTTAAGAAAATGTGTTAGATTATAAAATGTGAAACATGAGAATTTATACACTTTTTTTAACAAAATCAGAAAGAAACATTTTTGAGTTATTGTTTTAGTCGCAAGGTGATCGTCTCTACCGTAGCGCAGGTTCTCCTTAGATCAAAGGAATTTTTTTTTCCTATCTGCACTGTTATTTTTTTTTTTACCAATAATCTATTAAATGTTGGTTGTGACATATGTTGGTTCTTAAGGAGTTGAGAACAGTTCCATTGATCCTAACGATTTATTCATGCATTGGTCAAGTCAAACTGTGAAATTATTAGAAAAGCAATTTTGTTACTTATGTGTCATTTGTTCTCCTGTGTGCATAAAAAACACAACTTAATCAACCACTTAAATATTCACTTTGTTTACCTAACACTTTCAATCATATATTCTTAGAAAAAAGTCTAATGTTGTGCCAGCAGTATAACTGTTACTACATTATTTTTTTGTTGTCTGTGAGCCGTTAGTAACTAATGTTGCTGTTGATGTAATATAATGTTAAGCTATTAATGTTAATGTTACACTAAGTACTTTGTAACAACATTACCGTCTCACTGTACTGGCAACATTAAGGTGGTGTTTATGTTGTGGCAAAATAAATTTTGTGTAACTGCAAGACAACTTTTGTGTGGCGGAAAACAAGCAAATTTTGAGTTGCATTGATGTTAACATTTGTGTTAAAACATTTATTGTACTTATTTTGCTTCAATTAAACATTTCAGTGTAAAATAAATTAAGTAAATTTATTTTGCCACAAAAATAAGTATTACAAACAAAAAAAACTACCGACTGGAGGGGGAGATAACCCGTGACGTGAGTGCTTGACTTTCTCCACTTCACGGAACCCGACATCCTACCAACTGCGCTATCTTAACATTTTGCACTAATTTCACATTGTAAGTATTCAGAAATTACTACATAACAACAAACTGCAGTTATCTTTCGTTACATGGAAATACTTTACGTTCTATAAAATATATGCATAATTAGAACATGTAATTTGCTTTGCAAGGCTTCAGAGCTGGTTTCAGCTACATTAAGTTATCGTACTCTGTTTTAAAATTTAACTACAGTGGTTTCATTTTACGAGGTTATCACTGTTCACTACTATCCGCTATTTTTACAACGCCAAGTCAGTGTAACCTTGTGTTGGTTGGACATTTCTTTAATGTCACAGTAACACAAAATATTATGTTCTTCCTGTTAATTTTAGCGTAAGAGAACTTTCGGTTGCTGCAAAATTACCTAGCGGCTTTGTTAACATTCACACTTCAACAGTATGTTTGCATTACAGTAAAATAAAACTTTGTAAATGGTTAAGATTAAGTAACTTTTTCACAATATTATTAATGTAACTATAAAACAAACGATTAAAGAAATGCCCCAATAGTAATTTTTGTTGCAGCAATATTAGACTTTCTTCTCTTCTAAAACACGGAACTACTTCTCCATCATTATCAACCGTACTGAGTATATGTCAGTCAGTATACCAGTGGAAACATATGCAGATATGTCCAGGCATTTTTCAGGGGTTGATGACAAACGTGCTTAATTAACCATGAACAGCGTATACAATACTTGGCGGGCCTCACTCACTTATTACTAAGTTGAGGCTTGGTTTACATGTGCGGATGTAATAAAAGAAATAAAATATAAATTTTCTACAAGTTTTATGCGGTTGATTGTTCTATTTGGCATTAAATTAGACAATTGTATTAAAATAATACGTTTAATTAAAAGGTGAATTTGACGAGTCTGATGGGCCACCTGTATCCCACCGCCCGCTAATTAAATAACTTTGACATCTAGTGTGTATAGCTTCCAAATAATATTACCCTTTGTTATTTAAAGCCGTGTTAAATATCAGAACATAACATAAAATTTGGAAATATACTGATGTAGTACAAACAATGCAAAATATTTAAAACAAGAACCAATTAATTACAGTAACTATAGTGTGCACCACTGCCAATATCGCATAAAACTATACACAATATAGGCCTTTTTGCATTATTGTACACCGTAAATAGCATAGTGAAGTTTTAAAACCTCGAACAATATATATATATATTCTGCAACTGTATTTACTTACACAGAATGTTATATTTAAAATTAAGTAGACCCAGAGATAATAGGTACATCGTATTGCTTCAAAGGACTTTATTATAAATACTTACCATTTTTCCTGTGTGTATTACAATGATAATTTTGAAGTGAACCTATTATCTAAATTCCATAGTTTTCATTGCCATAACGAAATTGTTAAACTAAATGTAATGTAATACCATTAATTACGCTTTGCAAATAAAACTAAAATAAATATTCTATATATTAACCGTTTAAACCGCTGCAAATTTTTTGAGCAGTGGAGTAATCAACAATATGTTCAGATCACACTTGTGAGCATGTTCATAATACTATCAATCATATTTATTTCATTAGCCAGTATCTGATACTTGTAATAGTAGTCACAGAGAAGCAGTGTAATAAAAAGTCATCATAATTTCGTTTGCTGGTTTCAGGCCAGTCTATTAATATGGCTAGAGAATTCATCCCGATAGAAGATTGGGAGGTATTTTTAGAGGAAAAGAGTGTCATTGCTATTGCCCTTCTACGATTTGGCCACTAATTATATGTTAAATGTAAATTACTATAAAAATGTGGTACTTGTCTCTTATTCATTCAAAGCTATTCTCAGCATCTCACAGCTCAACATAAGGGCACAGTTTTGTGAGAAATAATACATAACTTGAGAAAAATAAGGGCACATTAAAATTAAGAAACTAAGAGATCACGTGAGAGCAAGATGGGCAAATGTGTATGAACGATTGTTATGCAGTTTTTTCTACCCATTATAAACTTGTTGTTTAGAACGAGGTGGAGATTCTAGATGAAAGTTTTGGGGCCTTCTAGAGTCAATACCTTCCAGTTAGGCATAATACATCTCGTTGAATTCTAAAATCACAGCTGGCGTATACACTAAAAATAATATATCAGATTCATGGCGACTACTGTCTAGGTAATATCCAAGTGCCGATAAACTTGTAACTAAGAACGAGATGTTCATTCTGGGTGGCACGTTTAGGGCCATCTTCATTCAAAACCTTCAATTATGGCAGAAAAATTTACACAGAATTATAATATTAATTGCGGCTGCAGTCCAGTTTTTGTCTAAGTTCTGATAAAGGTTGGACTCAGAACAATATTATGATTACGGAAGACAGGTTTAGGGCCTAGAGTCACTACATTGTTCTGAGTTACAAGTTTGTCAGCGTATTGACAGAAAATGTGTAGCTGTCGCCATGAATATGATACATTTTAAGTATAATACTTACGTCAACCGCAATTACACTGCAGTAGGCAATTTGCTGCTACGAATAAAGTTTTTAAATCTTTCAGCCAGAAGCTTGCGTCCTGCAATCTCCGTATTTTACCGACAACCACACGTTTGTCCACATATAGACCACAAATATACCTCAATTGCCGGGAATCTGATATATTTTATACCACATACATTAGCTGTGATTAGAATGCAGTGTGCATTTTTCTGCAAAATTTCAAATGTTTTTACTCTAGATGGCCTTAAAATTATTTCCCGGAATCAGCATATCGTTCTGGGTCATAAGTTTATCGGCAATCAGGCAAAAAATTGCTGGCAGTCACCGTGATGCTGGCTGGTACTACATACACATGTATAAGCACACGTCCCTTGGAGGAGATACATTTTATAGTACTTACTTGCACTGAGACTGCGGTGTATTATTTACCAAGAAATTATTTTTGAAAAAAATATATTAATTTACTTTAGTTATTAGTATTGCGTTAAAAAAAATACAGGTAATTATTTTCTTTTGTTTATGTTTACTACTTATTCGCTAGTCTACTTTGAATTTTTCTTTACAATATCACCAATACGTCGTTTTTTATACGGTAGGAAATACACAGCTGTGTGAAGTAACCATTTCGAACAACATTTTACGTAGCCTACTAGGACACGTGTGGTTTTTGATCTAGGCATTTCCTGTTCAATGGGAGTCAGTAATAGTTTGCTTGCCAGTATGTTGGCAGCGTGAAGTCGAAGCTGAGGTTCGAATCTAACATCACATTTCAGTTCAATAAAGACCGGTTATGAAAATAGCTCGCAGTGCATGAATTACCAAAACATAAAAACAAGTACAGAATTAGAATAACTAAATACTTTTGATGGGCTTAGATTTATTGATAACGTGTTATGAAGTCAGTAACTGCCATTTAATGCAATATTTAATACTGCCTTTAAAGTATGTAGTCTACAGTTTTAAATATGTTAAAATTGTACAAAAATTAGTGATTCAAACCACAAAATTAGTAAACACACCAAAATAATTGTCTTCAAATTAACTAAACCTTTTTATTTACAACCATATACAGTGAAATCCCGATATTTCGCATCCCGATTATTCTTATATCTCACTAATTAGTGTAAATTTGCCGGTCCCTTGAGAAAATCCCTTTAATTCGTAAAAAAAACCAATGCATTCCAGTCCCCTTGATAATACGTATTTATTTTGGTGCTCGAGCTCAATTAAAACGTCTTATAATTCTTATTTCCAACTTTAAAATCTCGTTAATTCGTAATGTTTTTAGCCCTAGACTGTACACCAGCTCTAGATTTATGCAATTCGGGCAGGGTAAAAAAGACCGGAAGGGCACTGAGGGACGTAGGAGGGTTTGAAGGGCAGGTAATGACGCCGAGTAGGCTGTGAGGCGATGTGTCTGTGATTCTGAGAATTGAGAGGCGCCTTGCTGTCCGGTCTACGGTTATGAGAGTGTAGGAAGGAGCAGACCGAGTGAAAAGTAAGAGGGTTTGAAGGGAAGGTAATGATGGCGAGTAGGCTGTGAGGCGATGTGTCTGTGATTCTGAGAATTGAGAGGCGCTTTGCTGTCCGGTCTACGGTTATGAGAGTGTAGGAAGGAGCAGACCGAGTGAAAAGTAAGAGGGTTTGAAGGGAAGGTAATGATGGCGAGTAGGCTGTGAGGCGATGTGTCTGTGATTCTCAGAACTAAGAGGCGCTTTGCTGTCCGGTCTACGGTTGTGAGGGGGTAGGAAGGAGTAGAGCGAGTGAAAAGTTAGTCAGTTCGGTCTTCCCCATGACTCCGAAAAGCGCTAATAAGTGTCTTTCCATTAGAAAAAAAAGAAATCATTAACGCCGTGTCCGGTGGTGATAAACAAATTGACATGTCCAAACGTTATAACGTTCCTCCATCCAAAATTACATCAATTCTGAAGAACAAGGACAAAATTGCCTCCCAGACATCGGACAGCAAAGTAAAGCGCTTTAAGACTGGTGAGTATCCACAACCAGAAGAGAATTTAAAAACGTGGTTTGCGGAAGCACGGAATTCGGATGTACCAGTTGGTTTGATAGGTTAAAAAAAAGCCACAGCATAAAATTCTAGAAGCTTAGTGGGGAAAGTGCGAGTGTATCGGCCGACGTTTGTTCTGAGTGGAAAGACGAATTGGGAGAAATAATGGATTCTTATGAGGCAAACAACATTTTTAATGCCGATGAGACGGGGTTATTTTATAAGTGTCTCCCCGACCGATTAATGTGTTTTAAGGAAGAAAAGTGTAATGGCGGAAAAAATACTAAAGAATGTGTAACCATATTGTTGGCCGCCAACATGGATGGATCTGAGAAATCGAGACCGCTCATGATAGGCAAATCAGCCAAGCCAAGATGTTTTAAAAACATAAAAACTTTTCCGATGACCTATCATGCAAAAAAAAACGTGGATGACGGGCGAACTGTTCAAGGAATGGATACGATCAGTGAATGCTGATATGGAGAAATGGCAGCAAAAAATTCTACATTTCATGGATAATTGTACGGACCACAACAATACCCCACCGCTCAGTCATGTAAATGTTGTGTTTTTGCCTGCCAACACTACTTCTAAGCTGCAGCCTCTAGACCAGGGCATAATTAAAACGTTCAAAAACTTTTACCGCAAGGAAGTAGTGATGCAACTCCTTGACAGCATCGAGGATGGGCAGGATCATAAAATCACCTTATTTTCAGCCATGAACATTGCTCACAAGGCGTGTCAAAGTGTTAGCGAAAGCACAATAAAAAACGGTTTTCGTATTGTGGATTCACGAAGGTGGAACTTTCATCATCAGTTACTGAACAAGACTTAGAATGCCCTGTGAATTGAAATCATCTTCCTCAAAATGAAGAACATTCTATAACGTTTGAAGATTTCGTCCATTTTGACGATGGCCTAGCGGTAGCAGGGATTCTAACTGATGACGAAATTTTGGCTCCATCTCAGGACATTGATGGTGAGGATGATGACGAAGATGATGTGCTGACAATTACACCTAAAGTGGCTAAACAATACATCAACAAAATGCGCCATTTCTAAGCGAAATCAGACGATGGCGATGAAGTATTTTCTGCTTCGAACATGCTTGACAAAGCCATCGACAATATCCGTCTGTAAGGCTTGCACCAAAAGAAAATTACGAATTTTTAATGTGTTTTTTATTGATGTAATTATTGATTTATGTATACATAATATGTAGCTATGCATTTATCATTACATATAAATGCAAATTTGCATTAATCTCGTTATTATGTTTTTTTTTTGCTCCCAATTATTGGTAATCCCGCGAATTTGAATATCTCGATAATTCATATTTAACACTCAGACCTTGACAATACGAATTATCGGGATTGTACTGTATTAAAATTTACGTCGCCAAGACAAAATACTTTTTAAATAAAATTGTAACGGAAGCTTTCAAGAAGATTATAAGTGGTTGAAATTTAGGACGATTTGTGTTTAATTTCGTAGTTATTTAATTCTACATATGTAATAAATCCTATAGATATGAAATATTTTTTTTTGCTTATTTACTGATATATTTTCAGTATGTAATTATTAAAATAATATTAATCACTATTTTTTTTATCTGGAAACCATACATTTATTCATCTACCAGCGAACCGACCCAGCTTCTCCCGGGTACAATTGAGTTTTGCAGTGATACACTAATAAATAAATTGGTATAAGATAATTCATTTATGTGAAAACAGAATTATAAAATCATGCTATGTTAGCCTAGGTTTTTAACTGATTACGGTAACCCAAAAGGAAGGAAATATTTTTTTCCCGATAGCTAAAGAAAAAGAGTAATGTTTTTGGAGTGTATCTGTGCAACTATCGCGTAGTTACCACATTTCCGCTTACCAGTGTCGATGTATGAAAATCTAAACGTGAGTTTCATGAAGTTGTAGCTTTGGAAATCAGTGTACCTAGGTACTACTTTTTGCGCTTGGCTGAGGGATCTTAATCGATCACCGAAGTTAAGCAACGTTCTCAGCGGCACACATTTGGATGGGTGACCGTTTAGTGGCATGACATCTGACCACTTTCGGGCTTCGAAAGGGCACGTTGAATATTGGGTCCCAGTTGTTATCGATCGGTAGCAATCGTTAAGCCATTTCAGAGGTCGTTGAGCGGCCTGATAAACTCTGACATCATAGAAAAAATATATTTCGGTCACGTTCCCAGCCGTTGCAGAATTAGGTTTTGTTGTTATTCTACAGGAACCGTACAATTTTCCGGATTAAAAGTATCATATGCCCTATTTTAGGACTTAAAGTACCTACATACAAAATTTCATCAAAATCCGTTGAGCCATTATGGAACTGTGTGGTAACAAACACACACACAGAATTTCGCATTTATTATATAAGGTAAGGATAAGGATTGCTGTATGTGATGGATTTGTAAACAAACACCATGCAAATATATTAAGCAATTGAAATTAAGTTCATGATTTTTTATGTTTTAAATTCATGCAACGTGAGATCTTTCCACAGTTTTATATATTAGTTTTAGCATACACAGCTGATAACTATTTAACACTTACTTTTCTGCTGCAGCTTTGCCTATATATACTAACATAAACCAAATTGGTAGTAATTGTTTTACCGCTTTATACATATTTGTGGTTCTGCCTTCATATGCTATAACTTTTAATAAAAAATCCTTAGGTGTCTAAAGTTTCTGCTAGGCAATTGAACTATTAACATTTCGAAACGAAAATAATAGTGATATTCATGATAATATAATTTACTATTTTCGTCCCTTAAGATGTAATTTAAAGAATGCTCAACATTATTAAATAATTTGTATTGGTTACCTTCTGAAGGAACATATGACATTGAGTTTAATAAGAAAAAAAAGGAGTACCATGAAAGCACATTTGACTTCATTGTCATTAATATAAGTGAATCTTTTATCAGCCTGACCTGAAATTGAACCCAAAAAACTCATTGACAATTACCATACGTACTGAGCCATGGTGAAAGCTGTACTGTGAAGCTAGGGAAAACTAGTGATTGTACATTTCTTAACCCAACTAATCAGTTTTTATGAAGTTGAATTTGAGTAGGGGACCTCATAAAAAAATTTAGATTTAAATAGTTTTTTTAATGGTGGTATTGATTAATACATTTGTGTAGAATAAAGTGTACAATTGCCAACATTTAAACAGCCAGGGCTTCTCATTTCATTACGTGAGCTCTGGCTGGAGCAGCATGCCCGAGTTTCTGTAGAGACGAAATTTTATGCAAAAGTTGCTCTAATCAAAAGGCAGGAATTTTTTTTAGAATAAGCTTCCTGGACTCTGGAAAAGTGTACGCTGTGCTTTCAATTCATATAAACAATTTTAGACATTAACTTGTGATTAAAATATTATGTCATTATTTTGAACTGTGTGAATGATAGTTTAAGATACTTCAGGTATTGTATCCATTCCATGTTGCAGGTGTCTACTAAAGAATGATCCGACAAACTGAAGTAAATGTGGAAAAAGAAGCAGTAAAAGTGGACTTCAGGCAACAACTTCCAGAATAATTCAAAATGCTGCAATCATTATTTATTTATTTTCATTGTATATTTACAAGACAATTCTAAGAACTTAATTAATTTTAGCTCTGGGTGTTTAGTTGAATAAATATGCATGCAAATCTGGTTCCTGCTGTGTGTGATCTATACAGAATAATTCACGAGGAGTTACTGCCACTCCAATAGCTTATTTCTTACATCATTTGGAGCTAAATATGTCACATAAATGTGGGTCCTATTCCCATTATTTACAGAGTAATTCAGAAATCAGCCTGCCCATTCTAGAGTGAAAAGGAGTTATCAACACTGTCCCAGCATCAATGTGTTGTGTGGTGTCATACATAATCAGCTGTTTTGGCTATTAATTTACCCGGAACGCTTGACTGGTGTTGTGTATCTGTAGTTTATGCAAGAAGAACTGCCGCTGTTACTTTGAGGATATTCCGTTAGCAATGAGACGTCTTGTGATCTTCCACCACGATGGTGCACATTGTCACTTCCACCGTGCTGTGGTTGAACACGTAAATGTGCATTTCCCTGAGCGATGGATAGGACGAGGCGGTTTTCTCCCCTGGCCTCCTCGATTGCCAGATCTAACGCCAATAGATTATTACGTATGGGGATAGATGGAGGATATTGTTTAGCAAAGGAATGCACAAACACGTGAGGAACTACTTGCGCGTATCATGCATGCCGCTACAGAAATCAAAGACAGCCGTGTGCAGCTACGTAGAGCAACAAGTGCGGTTCAATAGCGTGCGGCCCAGTGTATGGACGTAGACGGAAACATTATGGAACATATTTTGTAAGAAATTGTGATGATACGGGCTGATAATACATCACTGTATTTACTTCTAAAAAGATTTATTAATTTATTCGTCATTTTTCAAATGTTTCGAATTACTCTGTTAATATTGGGAATGGGACCCACATTTATATGACATATTTTTCTCCACATGATGTAAGGAACAAGCCCTGTGAGGGGCGGTAACTCCTCGTGAATCATTCTGTATAACATATGCCTTTACAAAGGTTCTAAAAAATAATTCACAAAATTTTTCATAAAAAGTAATATTTATTAAAATAGAGTATTGTAATATACGTTAAATGCAAATGTTTGAATTTGGCCAAAAATAATTTCCCAGGTGTGTTACAATGAAAAAAATTAGCACAATATAATTTAAACACCAACAAAAAATCGAACCTGTTACAGCCAAGCTTGTATGGATCATAAACTTTTTAATGCAGCCCTGTTTTTGTGTTATTGTGATTATATCGGGAAGGAGGGGCTTGACGGTACTTGTAAGGTTTCTATTGTTTCTGTTCGCATACTCTCTAAATATGAATCAGTGAAGGTTTCACTGTTTCAATCCTTTAACAGTACCGGACTGATTCAACAGTCACATCAGTGAATTTAACTGATGGATCAGTGATAAAATACCAGCTGTCTTTCACCTATCGATTCAATGACATTTTCCACTGGTCGTCAGTGACTTTGATTTACTGTTTTCAGTGATTTTTTCTTGACTAATGAATCAGTTAAACAGCGTGTAAAAATGGCCGTCAAACAAAGTGTAAAAGTGGCCATTAAACAATGTGTATCAAGTGTAATAACAACGCATAAACTAATAAAACCAAAATAAAATACTTTCTAAAATGTGTTTAGTCTTTCAAAACACCATTTTACGAGTTAACATGAACATTTAGTCATTCATTCTGTTTTTACTTCTTTAATTTCGTTTTCATATAATCATCACAGCTCTCTGTTTGAAGGTTTAAACTGCATATAATGTGATGAAGAGAGTGCAATAATATTTACTATTCGTTTCAACAATCCTAACGGTACCAATTAAACCAAAAACGAAATGTAATGGCATACAAAATAAAACTACACGCTTTCGATGAGTAACTCTAATATAGTTCTTTTCTTTAAATCCAGTTACTTGACTCGGTAGCTCAGATGGTGAGATAACGGTATCAAAACGAAAATAAATGGGCGTTAAGGTTCAATCCTGGCCACCTGCAAACTTCTTACTTAACTCTTTTTAATTACGGTAAATTGCGCAATATAAATAGTAAACTATCGTAAATATGTTTGTTTCTCGGAATTTTTTGGCTAAATTTAATAAAAACAATATTAAATTCCCTGCTGCAGTTTGCCGTTACTTAATCAATAAGTGAAATAGTTTCACGTCACTAATTCAGCTGGTGAAATTTTTTTACTATGATAATCAGTGGTTTTACACTGATTATAAGTGGAGCCATTATTACACTGATTCGAGTAGTTGAATTTCACTGTGAATCAATGGTTTCCCACTGATTCGAATTTAGAGTGTATGAGTTGTCAATGTCAAAAACCAAATGGACATTTATTCATGCTTAAGAATTCGGAACTGATCCTCATTCTAAAATGAAGTCAGCCAATATAATTTATTTTACGTATCAATTGTCTGAATGCTGGACTCTTGCTGCCTTGAATGCCCTGTTTCATCATTTTCATAGCAAATGGTTTCAGTTCTACTGCACATGCATAAGCAATGAGTAACAATTAGAATTTGCATGTTGTTATGAACCTTGGTGGCTCATAACACTCTTAGTGTAGGTTAAGTTAAAGGAAAACAGGGTAAGCTCAGATAATTGAAAGGGATTGTAGAAATTATTAACAAAGTCTTTACTTGATCTAAACGGAATGGGATTATAAAAAATTTTGCTTTTATAAACTATACTGGAACAAATAAAATTGTATGTACAAAAAATTGTTTTGACACAATTTTCTCAGCTAAACATTTTTACAAACAAGTTTTGATCCAGTTTGCAAATTGAAACATTTGGCATATTTTTATAGTATTTTAATTTATGAATTAAAAATAATATCTCAAAACATACAAACTGTGATTCCGAAGAACTTATTTACATTTGAAATAAAAATTGTAAGTTTGGCTAACATAAAAGGAATATAAATTGAGATAAAATTAGATTAAGAAATCCTATCATTCTAAGTCAGACACCTACCACAAACAACCAACTGTATTTTCCCCAAATGCTCTGACGCAAATTTCATGGTAGCATTCTTTGCCTTTTTTTACACTGTATCCAGCTTCTTTTGGCGATGGATCGTGGATCAGAGTTCCCCAGGTTACAAAAGAAGAATGCAGAATCATCATCATCATCATCATCATCATCATCATCTGTGGACTCAGAACTGTCGGGATGATAGTTATAAACCTGTGAAGAATTTTTTCTTAGCGCAAGCCTTCCAGATTTTCTTTCGTTTAGGCATGTTACACTCTCTCCCTTTCAATCCTTACCTAACCTTTTAGATTTTGGTTCAGCAATTCTGGGGAAGTTAATAATTTAACTTTTTTATTCCTTGCTGTTCATTTCATTGTTTACGTTTGTTTTACTGGAGTATGCAGCAAAACTTGAAAACTTGTTTCAGACATAATGGTGCTAGGCGTAAAAACAGGACTAGAAACATTTTTAAAGTTTCTAGGCCTACACTCCATGTTTCTTGAGCAGGACATAGGGCTACAGATCTAGTCCCAGGTGTAGGAACAGTTCTTTCAGTTGGAGGTTTGTCAAAATGACTAGTTACACTTACCGTATTTCTGTCGGAATTTTCCTCTGGCAATAAAACTGGCTCACGGGCTAATAATGACAAATATTTATGGTCGTGAATTACATCCCTGTTAAAATGATAAATCCCTTTAGAAGCAAAACCACTCTCGGCATTCCTATAGGTAGCTAGCTGCCTGTTACCATGAAGTCATGAATATTCCCCCAAAGCTTAATTGTGTATGTTTTATCTCTACACCGTGTTGTTGAACAAATTTGTTACAAGTCTCGTTGTAAAATGTTTTTAAGGGTTACAAAAAATCTCGGTCCAGTGGCTGGAGTCTGTGGGTTATGTGACTGGGAAGACAAATGACAGTTATAGAATTTGGCTGACAGGATTCCAAGGCTTGAATAGATTTATGCGACGAGTGTCCATCGAGACACAAACATTAGCCAGCAACTCTAAATTTTTGAAAATGTTGCAACCATTTCGTAAAAACCTCCTGTTTAATCCAACCGCTTTCAGCCATGATGACTTCTGTGCCATTTGGGAACCCATCTTTAAATTTCTTATGATATCGCTTCACTTTGGAAATAACAAATTGCGGAACTTAATTCCCCACAGCATTGGCACAAGTCACAACGGCTACATTCTCCCTTCTTTCAACACACGTTTGGCTGACAACAGTTGGTGAACCCTTCTGAGCAAGAAATTTATTAGCTAGTTTATTATTGAGAATAAATCCAGACTCGTCACAAATATATAGAGGTGCTGAACTTGCCATTAACTGCAATTTGTTAAGGTCATCTTCTAGCTAGTTAAAATATTAATTTTCTTCTACTTTGTTAATACCTTCATACCGAGGAAGAGAAAGAGCTTCAGATTTACGCAGGTTAATGTCAGGGCAGCCTTCCTAGAAATACAGTTACCAAGTCTGGTCCTGCCATTCCACGCTGCTTTACAAATTTGCTTGGTAAGCTATTTCCTTGAGCAAATGAAAATGCAACTTTTCTTACATCTTGAAATGTCAAACCGAAACCACAATTAAAGAGTACAACAATTTTCTTCTTAAATGATAATTCCTGCTCACGTCTAAAAGTTGTTCGACCTCCTTTCGTTTTCAACTGCACTGTTACACTGCGAAAATAACGCCGCTGAAGACAATAAAATGGTACACCGTATGACTTAGCTGCTGCCCGTTTACCAAGAAATCTGTTTTTCACTGCATCCATTGCATTTTCCATATCCTCCTCAGTCCATGTTTTCAACGAAAAATAAAACCGGGTAAGTATATCGCTTAATGAAGTACATATTTTACGGATGACTCTTTCGCCCTTTGAAAACCGACCCGATCCACCCCAATCGACACGAAACGTTCTAAAAATTACTTTGGCTGCACTGGCTGCAGCTAGCGACTAAACGAGAACAGGTTACAAAACGTTACAATTTGTATTACTTGTGTGCATTGTTCTCTGTGCTTGAATATTACTATTGGTATTACATATCTGTGAAACAAAAACTATGAAATCAAGAAAACTGTGAAAAGCAGAGACTTGTAGTTTCTTTCTTACCTTAACAAAACTGTGAAGAACGGAACAGCGATCGCGCGCGTGGCTTAGCAAATACTTTCACTACACTGTTTTAATTGCGCTTTTCATAGCTAGATAGCAGCACTGGCCTATTTCCGCTTCGTTTACTAGCACTAGCACGAAATACACAAATGACCCGATTCAGCCGTTGACCCGATCCAGACCACTTTACCCTATACTTCTTCATATTTTGTATGCTGTTTTAAAATTTGTATCTTTATTTTTATTTAAATTTCAGTTTTTATAATGAAATTGAATTATATGACTTTTTAAAAAGTGTGTTTAAGATAGAAAATTGTAATACACGAATAAATTTAAAATTACATGAATTTGTTTATATAATTCTTTAAATATTGGTTTTTTGCTGTTTCAAGTATGCGCTTCATGTTGTATCGATGCAGTAGTTTTAGAGCAAATACAGTAATATCAAATCTTTTAATTAACCGTCGCTTTCTTGGTAAAACTAATTAAAAATAATGTCAAGCAGTTTTGTTCTCTTACATTTCATGTTACTCTAGTCTGGCCTGGAGAACTAACAGTGGATCCAATGTGGCGACATCATGCATCATGCCACCCGTGTGGTAATATATCCGATAAAAGCCACTACTTTCGTACTAAAGTTAAACCCGTCGACTACTATGCTGGTATTATTCTTGTATTCCACTACAGTGACAGCTGATGATTGCTGTTTCTGCCCTGTGGTACTAGGCCTATTTCTTAAATATGTATCCAAAGTGACAATCAAATAGTAAAAACACTAATGTGCCCTTCTAATATTAAACTTAAATCACGCAATTATGTAGGTGTTAAAGCTAATTTTTCTTAAAGGCGTATTGCCTAATGACGCAGTGTTTAATGGTGTAATGCATAATGCGGAGTGCATAGCGGCGGAATGCATAAAGGCACCTCCTTCATGCGCTGATATGTGTGGGATTCTCGTGTTTCTGCACAGCTCTGGCCAGCGCGAGGCACTGGATGGAGGGGCGGCAGCCGTGCTCAGAGAACTGAGGCGGTGCACGCCAAACTGAAAACTTGCAAATAATTATCTCTGGCACCAACATTTAGCCATAACCAAGTAATATCGCATTGTAAATTTAAAAATGGTATTGATTTTGTTCAAATAACACTTCAAATTTGACACTTTTATTAAATAAAGTATTCTGGAATATTTGTGAAAATTTGGTTAGTGCTATAGAGCACGAAAGCACGGCCTCGCGCACCGCCACTGCATCAGGGTCTAGAGAGACGATGAAGATGAAGCGAGGTAAGAACGGAGCAGAGCCGGAATGAAAGGTAGGGAGAAGCGGGAGATCGCCTAGTAAACCCGCCGCCCAGCGGCATCGTCTAACTCGATTCACACGTGCGAAAGTTCAACAATCGAACCCGATTCGAGGGAGGCGAGCAAGCTAGCAGCTAAGCCACCGCGGCTTCTTCGAAAATAGGTATTTGCCGCGTAAATAGCTTTAACAGACCCACACTCCTCCCTTTGCATCGGCTTTCGCTGGAGAAATCAAGGTAGTATACAAGTGGGGCACGCGATTATATTGCAACCTCTCTAGTTTGCACGATCACGCGATACGCAACATTAACGGTACTCTCGCGTATCGATCGCTACCATTTCAGCTTCCTCTACTGCAATGGTTCCAACGTGGAAGTGGATCGCCAGCTGAAGGAAGAGGTTGTTTACTTCTGGAAAACGACGTCAATTAATCTGTGTCGCCGCGCTGACCTGCCCTACCCCTCCCTCGGCAGCCGGCAGCGCCGGGAGATAGCATCTCGCCCGCCGCCCGCATGCAAATGAAGAGTGGTCGGCGGTGGTGTAGAAGCAGCCTCTACAGGGGGAGGGGGAGTAGCGAGCGCGGCGATTGGCTGTCCCGGGACGGCGGAGGGAAAGCGGGCCGCCCCGCCCAGCTCTCCCCGTCGCCTAGACGACGGCTCCAGAAGAGGGGACAGCTGGAGAGCGTCCAGGAGAGGGGGAACGTTGGAGAGGCACTCGATACAGCGTCCTGGAAGCATTGTACAAGTGATTACATTTCCTCCTCGGCTGACGGACGCGATACTGAACATACAGCTCCGTGCTCCGGCTCTTCGCGGAGTACATTTACAAAATGGTTTAATGACGACACCAAAAATTGACTGTCTTTTGGACAATCAGTCCATATTATTTATTAGACACACAAGTTCTTAGCGAAATATTTACGGCCAGGCTAGACTTCAATATCTCGCACACAGTGGCGTAACAGCTGGGAGAGGGAGCGGAGGTAAGATATAAATTGCCCCTCTCTAAATTGAGTAAAGTGTGCCGGATTAATAGCAATTGGGCACCCAAACTTGTTTTGTTCACCGAAACACGTTGATATATTCAATACAATCTGTAATTCCCTGTTATATTATTTTTTTATATGTTACCTAATATACATATTCACATCTGTATTACAGACTTTTCTATATATTTTCTGCAGCATATAATTAAGGTATTAATTGTAGCAAAATGAGATTTGTAAGATAAGCCAAAATATCTTAAAAGGCGTGCCTAAAGGTAAGCTCCCTCTACCCTCGCCCTGCCCCTTTAATGAGGCTTAAATACACGCCTAGAGCCTTTCGTTTGAGACGGGTCACGTACCTAAGTGAGACGTGAGAAGACATTTCCCCCACTTGACAAGAATATAAACGGCAGCTTCCAATGCTTGAAAGGAAGGTGGTAAGTGCTAAGTCAAATTAACGAGTTCTTATTGATGCAGCCAGCCAAAAACAAAATCCTCTTTAACAATAATTGTATAGGAATTCTACTATTTTCTGGCAAGCTTGACATCGTACACGCATAGATATGTACTCAATTTCATGCATACCTAATCAAAGTTTTTTCTAGGTAGGGTACTTTATAAAAAAATCCCAAGACAGTAAATCAAGGTTAAATGTTTAAATTTTATTACGTATAAAATTGCTAAAATGCATATCATAACGGGTGACAGGCAGCAGTGAAGAAACTGTAAGGCGGTTCTAGCTAGATTATGCAGTAAAATAACTGATTTAAATTAAGAACTTACACATTGTTAATTATTTGCAAAACACTCCACTAAGCTACAATTTTAAAAATTTTGATGTGGTTATAATATTGTTTTTTAAGAAACAATTAATTAAATTTTAAGTTGGCAGGTCTTATGTTTAACGTAATTACCTTCGGCATCCTGCCTCGGTAGCCTATGCTTATCTTACGTTAACATAACTTACCAAAACTCTTAACAAATAAAATATAACACAAATGCAATCCTTTATAGGTAAAGTACAGCCAATCAGCTTATTGTGACCCTTGAAGTTGCCGTAATCCTGATAAATGGATACCAGGAGATAAATATCTTTTCTGTCAATAAAATACTTACTTAAATAGGCCAAAGTAATATACAAGCCTAGAGTTGCTTTAAGAAAAATTTTCCATGGTAACCAAAATAATAGGCCTAAACGTATAAAAATTTCTAACATTGCATACAGACTACATTTGTCGTAACAAAACTCGTTTGTTAGCTAGGTCAAGAAAATCTGTCTAAAAACCAAATAGTTAACTGACTTTACTAGGCAATGCACATATATTTGGCTTAACAAAAATACAATTTTCAAAATGTTTTCTTAATTTTCATAACAAATTAACTGTTCTTTCATTAGCCAATTAAGTGCTACTGTCATCTGAGAACAAAGTATTGTGGTTTACAAGCTGTGTTTTTATGAATGTAAACACGTCGGGAATTCTACCAGAACATGCAAAAAAAAAATGTTTCCTCTTTTATAGAAGGATCCATAAGTATTGTTTAGCTTGAAGGTAACAGTAATGGTCGTGAATACATGCTTTTATGTATAATTTATTGGCCTAATACGTTGCCCAATGTATTTATTTAGGTAGGTTTTTCTATCAAGAAAGGTAACGTAATATCTTGTGAACAGAAATTATAATTTCAAGAGGATTAATTATACGAGTTGTATGTTTGATACCAATATTGACTGGTGGTGAATGCAAAGACTTCGAAAAGACTCGGGACTGAGAGAAGAACGAAGGAGGTTCTCGAGTTAAAATTGCGAGATATTCAAACTCCTGTAACTGAGCAGAACGAAATTGGACGTATGTTTAAAGTAATTTTTGAGTAGGCCAATCTAAATACGTTAATTAAAATAACTCAATTAGAATTTGAATGCTTTCCATGCATGTAAAATTTTTAAGTTCCAACCAGCAGTAAATGTTTGTCAGAAACATATTTTTTTTGGTAGATTTTCATCCAATTCATTTAGGTTTAAGTTTGAAATGTGGCCAAAACGAAAAACGGAAGACTCGAAGAGACAGAACAGCGGTCTTATTTGCTAAATAGTCTGTTTTGTTATCTAAATTATATATGTAATTTTGGCATGAATTTTTAAATGACTAAAGACAAGGTTTGGACCGTGATCCGCAATAATGATGTCATAAAGAGTATAACAAGAGCGAAATCTACAGCGGAGACCAGAAATACGTGCTAAATTTCGGACGCTGGACACCTAAAAAAGATAATCACAACTTGTTAACTGCCAGTTTATCGCGGGATAGCTGCACACGCCATCTGCCACCTGGATGTCTTTGACTGTCTGGATTGTCACTGAAATTCCCGAGGCCAACAAAAAAACCAGATTTTAATAAGAAGTCAGAAAGACAGGAGCGTTATGAGAAACAAACCGTTGTGTTGCGTTTTCATAAAACACACTTTCGAAAAAAAAAACTAATTCAAACTAAAACTTTATTTTTCAAGAAGAGTTAGATCTCGTTAGTTTAATGTCAGAGAAATTAATTGTTATTTTACTCCAAGAATAAAATTTGAAGGAGGTAAAACAAAAAACTTACAGGGTATTTGACTATATTTTCAATGGTTTTCTGGGTTATGGTACCTGGGCCTGTGCATTAAGATCGATTTCCGAGCTATTTCCTCGAAAATGGTAGCATTGGGGTAATCACAAAGCGGTATTTGTATTACATTTGACATGCGGGTAAATAGTTTACCTTCAAACGACCAATTATTATCCGTGTCACAAGAATTAATCCGGACTGAAGCAACGACTACGATTATTTAATTAAATAATCTTTCAATTAGTAAAATAAGGACAATGTTGAAACTACAAACTATGTGAAGAAAACGAACATCTTCTTCGGGCTCTGCGTATTTCAATGAAGTGACGCCTGCACATATATGCAGCTGGTAGGATAGTTTTGTATCACTGGTCATCTGCTCACATTGTGCAGGCGGAGATTACAGTGGCTAAAGCATTCGAAAACGAAAACATATATTCTTAGGTTGCATATGTCATGACATTCACCGCTTTTCAGCAACCAGCACCTTACCGCCACTATTTCAATCCTTAATCAGTTTTGAAAGCAGACATCGCTTCTAAGTAAGTTGGAAAATAGTATTTTGCTTGCTACTCAGAAAATAATGAGTTTAACACCTATTTCTGGTTATAAATAAATAACTTTATTAATGTTAAGCCGACTATAGTATATTTGCGGTTTATGCACACTTTTTGAATCAAACCTTCGAAAAATCGCCCCATGTACAACATGTTTGGTTATTTCCTAAATATTCCATGTATACCAAGCGTTTCGTAACTTTTTTAACGTAAAAGCACTTCACTTTCCGTTAAATTGAATATTTACCTATAATTAATTTAAAATTTCAATATTTCATTTATAATAAATATGAATAAAAACCGAGAGAAAACATGTGTGTTCGCAGCGCCTAGTAAGAAATAGTTCGCATGCAAAATGTTCTTACAACTGAGTGCGCACTAATTCGGTGCGTTGTCCTTTGGTGTAATTTTTTAGACTTAGATCAGCTTAGTTTGCACGAGTCGGAGGAATACCCTGAAAGTAGAACTTTAGCAGGGCTACAGAAAAGCGTGAAGTAACCGTGAATGGATTACAAGCATGCCATCTGCCCTAGTTGGTGCTGGCGCATTAACATGTAAGTTCAGTGAACTTGCCACTTTTATTATGAAACCCTTTTCTCTCTGCGCGGGAGATATAACATATTAGATTTAACAACGAAGTGTTTTATTGTCGAGGGAATTTTTTACATTTGTTGTCTGTTGTTGGTTTTTATATTTTAAACAAAAGATCCTTTGCTTTTTATTTGAAAGGCATGAAGAATTTATTATTTTCGATCAAATTACGTTAAACCTCTTTTGTAATGCAGTCGTGGAATTAGAAAATGAACTGCGTACTCATAAAAAACGTTATCGATAAACCAATCGTATTGAAAGAAGCGCTAACAAGCTGACGCATTGCAAGTAAGTTGTTACGTTGCAGACGTTATGATCCAATAAAAAGCTGTAGGCCTCAGAAATTAAGAGAAGCTAATATTGAAAACACGTAATTAATTATCAGTGTTTCTTGGAGATTGAATGAATCGGTAATCAATCATTTCAACACACCTCTCGTGGTATGGCAGTTTACGAATCATAAAATGTTGGACTATTTAAAAGTCGGTATTTGGTGTGTAATATCAGAGCAACAGCTCAAAAGACCGGTTTTTCTAAGGCAGTTTAAATATAGACCAATATTGGCGAATCTACACGCAGTTCGTAAGATAGTTTGCAGTCAAGAGACTTGACGAGTGCCATAGTTTGTTCAGCACTCGCAATTAGCCATGTATTAAAAACAGCATATACAAACATATTTTATTTGCAATTAGTTTTTATTTGTTGTAAATTGATTATTATTGGGCGACAAATTCGTGGAGAAGTACTTCTCTCGGAAATCAACACCCCTTGTTACCACAACTATAACTTCTTTACTACTTTGCGGGTTGCCCGCATATTAGGCAAAGGATCAAGATCTCAATAAACTAAGAGTAGGGTGTTAATAAAATACAAGCTCTTTGATCCTCGAAAAGCAGATTAACAATTTTCTAATAAAAATCTGATAATAATTAGTCTAACGAAAATTAACACTAAATAAGGCAGCTACTAAAATTATTGAAATGAATAATTCTGCGGCAATCTGGAGGTTTGCGGTAGTTAAAGTTTTACACCTAGCAAAAAATTACGTGTACAACTTCAAAAGAGTGTATATAATATATGTATATAATTTACTTCAGATTGATGATATCGTTTTTTCCAACCTTTCATTTTTTGAGACAAATCTGCAACCTGCAAGCAGCTTCGTCTACAAGATACTATAGATAAGATTCCTTCACAACAGAAGCCAATTTTAAGAACGTCGTTCAGTATACGCAGCCATGAAAATAAAAGAATGGTTCTACTTCTTGAAATATAACTAGAAAAATACGTGAAAATAAAATTTAAATCGCAAACGACATCAACTAAATGTCGGGAGGTTGGTAATAATGTGCTTCTTCCACAAAAATATACTTGTACATAAACTAATTTAGCACTACGCTGAACATAGAGGATACTTAAGCTTGTCAAGCTCTGGCCCTGTCCAAAATTACAGCTAATCCTTTAACAGGACTTTCAGGTAATCCATCTCTCATTTTGATCAGCTGGTAAACCTCCTACCAGAGCAGTTAGGTGTTTCCATCTCCTAAAATTCCAACCTCCCTATTTCCAGTGAAACGTTGAAACTTCGAATGATCGGAGTAATCTTGTTTACGTGTCACATGCCTACGGGCTTCATCCTACTTGACTTTATACCTTTCTTTGTTAGCAGTTTCTTTTCTCGGAAAATAAGTAGATGCTACATATTTCATATCTCTTTGTGTACTCTACGAACCAGTTTTTGTGGAAATGACAAAGCCAAACTAGACAAGCATTTTCAGCAGGAGAATGCGCATTGCCATTGCTGAAGTCCAAATGTTTTGTGATTATGTGCCCCATTATGTTCCCGCGAATTCACTAAGTAAATTATACCTGGTGGAATAAATCTGCGTTTACATGCAGTCTTATAGCAAATATATTACTTTTATAGTTATCAAATTTGGTTTATTATCCCATTTTTTCGCTTAAAGGCTAAAAAATTTAATTTTTTTAAAAATATAATATTGTAATCAGTAGTCGATACCATGTTATTCATGTTACTTTAAAAATGAGCGTTAGAAGCACGTCCTTTCAACCTGAAGAATTTGAGGGCAATTTAGTATTGCCAGAGGAAAATTGTTCCATGGATGATTAACTCTTATACAGTTAAAATTTTTGTCTTAGTTTTATATGCAGTATACAACGCATTCAAGCCAATGTGCAATTCATATTTAACTGGTTGCAGAAGACAATCTTTTATAAGTAATATGAGGCATGCGTTCTAACAGAAAATTGTAGTAATCTACAAATAAATACATTTTTCAACAAAGTGACACAGCAACAACCTTTGAATTTGTGGAAAGTTATTAACGTGCTAGCCGTCATAACATGCAAAAATAAAATTTTCTTGTCGGTATTTTTTTTTTTTTACTGTTTACGCGTCAATCCTTCATGTCGCAGTTACGCTTCATTTATATCTGTACAGAGAAGAAGGTTAGTTTGTCTTTAAAATTGATCGAACATTGACCATTAACAGAGTAGTGAAGGCCAATAATCGTTCATAGTATATATTTAATCAGTGGTTTAAGCAATTAAATTTTTTAGAAAGATAATCAGTTATCTTGATACTACTAAGAAGCTTTACACAGGTACAGTCAGAGTTCGACCGACAAATTCAGGCTGCATATTTCTAATGAAACAATTATTCGAAATTATGTACGGTCATTAATAAAAAATGCTGCCTATGGGCGGCATACTCCTTTAAAGTTGGGGCTAGAGCACAAAATAAATGTAAGCATTACAAAAAAGTGTTTTAAATGTTTTAGGACATGTGTTATTGAACGAATATTTACAATCACTACAAATCCCGTCATTGTCATTCAATGTTGTCATTGAAAAAATATGGATGCTATCCGTTATGATGCATGCATTTCGTGATTCCAAATCAATATTGGTTTTTAGATGATAGATTATTAATCAGCGTATTAAAAGTAACGAAAACATTTGTCCTTTGTTATAAGCCTTAATCCAGCCGTTTCCTAGCAATACAAGCGTAAATTTCAAAATTATCAAGCAATTGCACCTGACATATGAGCAACATTCAACATACCTTATACGGGTGAATGTAGTTTAACATTCATACGTTAACAGACGTCTGCAGAACACAGTTGGTGATCTCAAAATGAAGTAAATTGGCAAGGTAAGAGTGAAAAAAATGTGAAATTTAATTCGAAATATACAAATCTCTACAATTATGCAATAATGTGTATATATTTAAAGACCCCATTTTTCAATGGTATTAGAATTTGGTCACATACCTGGTGTGTTTAAACATTCTAATATGTGAATTTAGTCAATAAAACCTACACAAGCAAAGTTAGTATGGCTGTTGGAGTATGCTTAAGGGAGAGATTTTCACTGGCTCGTAAGCTGAACCATACGAACCTTTAATAAGGCACAGGTATTACAGGACATGTAAGTACAAAACTCACCTGAACGTATATTTAATAACATGTGGACATTGCAGTACATACTGTTACTAAACAAACAATAAAAAACTAATATTTTTGAAAGAAATTCTTAAGTACAGACAACAAACTTCTACGTACAGGTAAGATGGTCGCTGCAAGAATTGCCGTACCGTTACGAATTCTAGCATATGACAGATACTATAAATACATTTGGGAATATCACAAGCCGGGCATCTTCACTGTCGACGGGTCTTTTGAACACTGATATTCAAACATGTTCTTAAATGAAAAATTAACAGGTGTTATTTCTGGCGAACGTACGAGTTGGGCTATGAAACTAACTCTACCAATTCAGCCTTCAGGATAAGCTGTATCCAGATATGTTCTCAATTCTCTGCCAAAATAGCAATAGGCTTCTATCATGCTGAAACCGTAACTGCATGAACACTTAAGGTTAGTATGGCTGTTGTAGTGTAGTGCTGTCCTCCAGCAGCTGTGGTATTGGGCGTTCAACCACCCAACGATAAACACAGCTCTTGGTCATGGATGTAGGCGGATCGTACAGGGAGATGGTCGTGCACAATACCTGCCCATAAGATGTGTGGTCTTCCAAACACATTCTGTGAATGTGACTCACATTATTGCAACGTTATGGAGTTTTGTAAGTTAAGAATTATAAATACTTTTGGTTTACAGATTCCTCACCAGTTAACTTCTTTCGGAGACCACCAGCAAGTGTTCTGTGGATGTCTGTTAACAAACGCCTGCCAAGCTACACCAGCCCACACCAAGTGTGTTGAGTGTTGCTCATCTTTCTGGTGGAATCACTTAATAATTTCGAAGTTAGTGCTTGAATTCATCGGAAACGGTGGGATTCTTGGTAATGACACAAGAAAACCATTTTTGCTCATTTTAACACACTGATTAATAATTATTAATAAATAACGGATTATAATCCGTTACTGAGAACCCAATAAAACTTCAGAATCGCGATATTCTATGCATTGTTAGGATCGCAAACCTGGTTTTATCTGTGACAACATTTTAAGACAATGGCAGGATTGTCCTGAAGATCATTGTTCGATTTTGAATAAGCTGTGTAATGCTTACACTAAATTTTTATTTCCGCTCCTACTTCAAAGGGGTATTCCTCCCTTAGGAAGCATTTTAATTCACTGACCATATAGGACACGTTTTCGAATTATTATTTTATAAGCAATATGCAGGCGGAGATTGTCAGACTCACTCTGCACAAGGATGCATATAAGTGCCTCGCGATGGTGGCATTCACTGTGCACAAGGATGCATATAAGTGCCTCACGATGGTGGCATTCACTGTGCACAAGGATGCATATAAGTGCCTCACGATGGTGGCATTCACTGTGCACAAGGATGCATATAAGTGCCTCACGATGGTGGCATTCACTGTGCACAAGGATGCATATAAGTGCCTCACGATGGTGGCATTCACTGTGCACAAGGATGCATATAAGTGCCTCACGATGGTGGCATTCACTGTGCACAAGGATGCATATAAGTGCCTCACGATGGCGGCATTCACTGTGCACAAGGATACATATAAGTGCCTCACGATGGTGGGATTCACTGTGCACAAGGAGACATATGAGTGCGTCGCGATGGTGGGATTCACTGTGCACAAGGATGCATATAAGTGCCTCGCGATGGTGGCATTCACTGTGCAGTTGTGCAAATCTGTGAAATAGACTGATTGGAAAGATGTGTTTGCTTTAAAGTATGTGAATGGAAGATTTTATTTATTTTTCAATTCCATTCATACAAGCGCGGACACGGTTCTCGATTCTGTTTTAGAGAAGACGCATAAATGATGGGTCTACAATCCAACTGCGCAATAACAGAAGAAATTGAAGGTTGTAATACCATTTTAGTCTTCTGTGATACTTTCTACAAGAAATCATAAGGATGAAAACTGCCAGTTGTTGAAATTGTTGCCAATTAACTGAAGTAAAAGACGTATCACGCAAACTCGTTAGAATCGTACTACAATTAAATGACACGTAACGCTTATGCTACCTAGACGTGAAATTACTAGTTTTGCATCAGTATGAAATGAGACTTGCGTCCAGGAACGAGAAGTCGTAATTTGCCAACATAAAACGGGTCGTTAGTTATAAAATAATAATTCCTTCATTAAAACTGTAATTCAGGAAATAATTTACCACAGTTCTTGTATAATAATAACGTGCTGGGCTGCTAAGTTCTGTCCTCCTGTCTAGCCACTACCAGCTCTGTTGTGGATGCAAACTGGCGGCCTACGGGCTAGGCGCTTTCGAAAAAGCCAAATAAGACTACACGCTGAAAGAAAACAATTAGTAATGAGAATGAGTTACTAAAACAATATGGTCAATGCTTTTCTTGGCTAAATTATGTTGCTGGTGAAAAACAGATTGTGGTGCATAATTATTCTAAGATGTACTAAAATCATTTTGTGCTCATCAACATATGTGTTTATTGAAAAAATGTTTATTGGTTACCAACATATGTATATTTAGTTGGCAGCAATATCCATCATGTCATCCAGAGTAAATAATTTGCGGTGGCTGGAAAACTCCATACGTTACATTCTGCGCATGCGCGCTGGCGTATTGAAAGTTGTCACCTTCTCTCTGGACACATCATATGTGTCCATATTTATTTCCTTGGATCAGGTTACTTCATAATTCATGAATGTAAATGTTACACATAAATGAATCCAGTTGAAAAAAAATTCCGTACAAGTAGTGTTTAGGCTTTGGCGTTTATGTCTTTTTTTTATTTGGGGTATTGGCATGATTAGGTCACAGCCATAAACACAGAGCAAGGAGGCATGGCAGTAACACACCTAGACCGTTATACGCAAAGACACAGTTACGGTACTTGGTCCAGTCATCTTCATTTTGGTTTCTGATATTAATTAAACGTTACCTACTTCTCAAAGTCCGCAACTTGCAAAATACTTTTGTGAGCCTCACTAACCAGTATTGCTGATAAAGCCCATTCGTGTTTACAAACAACTTTTCTGAAGCCCTGCCAAATTTCTACTTTTGAACTATTCCTCCGTCTAATCCAAACGTAGCTTAACCAAGTCCATAGAAGTACACCAAAGGGTCAACGCACCGGTTTTTATGATCTTCATCAAACTATTCATTCAATGCATGACTACAGTGCCTTGTAGAAAGGCTCATTGGATTGGCTTCAGCTAATAATATCTTCGACATGGGTTATATGTAAACAGTAAAATTAGGCCTAGCATCACAAAATCCGCGTCTAAATACATTGACGTGACCCAGTGACTCGGAAACCATCGAAACTAGGACATATGTACATATGAACGTTTTGGTTTCTTGGGTGTATTGTCCACATCCCGCTTACTTTCCACATGAAACGATAAATTCTATATAGATACTTCATCGTCGTCCGGCTACTCCAACGTAAAATCAAGTTCTCGTATTGGTTTTCGGTTCAGTTTCGTGCTCTTTGTATGATATCCTGCATTACAGAATCAAATCAACCAATGTCAGTTTTACAAATGAAACGTCTAGGTATTTCTCTAACTAGGGGTCTGACTAACAATTGTAGACATTTCATATACGCAACACTCACCATTGTTTACCCAAGAAGAGTGTCACGCGTTAAAGTCTGTTTTTGCATACGGAAATTTTGGAAAATATATATACATCTATAAAGCCTGAATCACCACACTTGTTTTGAAAATAACAATTTTTATTACTAAGATGTAATAAGTATGTGTCAGTATTAATATTGCGTGATTTTAATCGCTAGTTTTCAGGTCAGGATAAACACGACTCACTGACCCGAGAACAACGTAAAACTTTTCAAGACAAAGGAAAACTTATTAACATGATATTTTTACCTGCAGTGTACTTGTTAAAGGTAGTTGCGTCACATAAAATTATATATATTATTTCAGTGACACTAGTGTTCGTGTGCAAACAAATATCTTGCATAAACTCTCATTTTAATTTACATCCAACAGGAATACGGGCAACCACACAAAATCCACTACCAGTTATTTTGAACAACCCAACGGTCAATCCTTTGAAAATAAATTGTGTTCAATTGTTGGTGTTACAGCAATATAATGGATTTGGCAATACCATACACACACTTTTAAGTTTCAAGAGGGTTAGCGTGTATGAAGTTTTCGGTATTTCTATATACATTTATAAGTTTCTACATGTTTTTAAGTATATTTTGATATAGGCAGCAGAGTAACAAAGTAGTATTTGCTATAAATCCCGTGTAAAAAACCTACACTCGCGTTCTCCTATTGTATGTTCCCAACATTAACAGATAGAAACGTGGCATGTTTAAGTCTGACATTTGCACTTGATAGAACGCCTGTCTATCCGCCACCGAATTCATTGTGGTGGCACACTGGCGGTCTATACTGTAGGCGCTCTTAGTAAGCACTTGACCTCATGTACCACCTAAATAAAACGCAATGTTTTGCATCTTGAATTCCTATTCATAAGTTAGCAGCTTATCTCTATCGGCCGTCATTAATGTCAGCTATGTTTCGGCGGCACCTAGCAGCACGACGCAGTTTTTACGAACATTATGAAAATATCTAGAGGCAAAACAGCGATGTTCCTACATAAAACCTACAGCATAATACTGAAAAAGACGTCTTACCTCGCTGTAGAATCGCCGTCGTAGGCTGAACTTGGACGAGGCGGTTTTTAAACGAGGTTACCCACGCCGGTGATGGCCAACAAGTGGACCCGTGCTTTCCGCAAACGCAGCGAGGTAGTGATGTCATCACGGCCCGGAGGTAAACTGGCTGGCCACCATCTATGCGAGGTTGGAGGTTTTCTGAGTCGCCGCCGCCAGCACCGGTGTCGCTTGATTGGAGTATCGACGAGAAGTGTTGCAGTGCTCCAAGTTACTGACGTGTACCAAAGAAAGACTACAGTGACCTCTGCGCTGGTCTTTGAGACCGATGTTCCTAAGTAATTGTCATGGTTCTGTGTTTGGTGGGCATTTAGAAGTGAGTAAAACCTTTCAGAAAATAGCCTTACATTTTACCTGGCCAGTTTTAAA
Source organism: Clitarchus hookeri (assembly GCA_002778355.1). Taxonomy (NCBI): domain Eukaryota; kingdom Metazoa; phylum Arthropoda; class Insecta; order Phasmatodea; family Phasmatidae; genus Clitarchus; species Clitarchus hookeri. The sequence goes on from NQII01000035.1 coordinate 1,285,862, forward strand.
GGGAGATGTGTCAGTGTGTGTGACGTCATGTGATGATTGCTGAAAATATAAGCAGGCCCAACAAACGCATGTAGGTGAGTCAGTAGTACAGGTTTCTCAAGAGCCTTGGCAGGTTGTTCATTCTGATATTTTTTGGTCTCTTATTCGGTTAAAGAAGGGCAACTCTTTAATTTTGATTTTGTTTGATACCTTTTCAAAGTTTATTATTCTTTTACCACTCCGTAATATGAAAACCCCTTGTATTGTTAAGGCCTTGTCAGACCCGGTTCAGAAAGTTTTTGGTGCACCTGCAGAAATAGTTACAGATAACGCTCATTACTTTCAGTGTGACGTTTTCAAAGATATGTGTTTCAGGTGGGCTATGAGACATTTTACTTCAAGTCCGTATTATTCTAAGGGTAACGGTGTGGAGAGGTTCAATAAGAATTTGAAGGTCTGTCTGACGATATTTTATAATCAAGAGCAGGCGAACTGGGATAGAGATTAAGATTGTATTAATTAAGGATTCAATAGTGCTCTCCACAATTTCACTTGGGTCTCTCCATCTCTCCCTTTCCTCGGACATCACCTTATTCCCGCCTCCTTAATATTTGGAATATCTCTCCTTCCCTTGCCCTCTCAGAGATGCTAATAGTGATCTTCTGCCGAAGGAGGTCTTCCGCAGGCTCAACGCAGCGAAGCGAGATGTTGCTGCTAAGATTAACAAGGCAGGCGAACTGGTCTATGCAAAAATTATCTGCTGACAGATTTAAGTAAAGACTTGGGTGGCAAGCTGATCTCTAAATTTTCTGGGCCGTAAAAAAATACAAAATATTTAGGTCTGAACACGGTAATGCTTGTGCACCCAAATTCTGCCCTTATTTAGAGTACAGTTTACGTCACTCAGTTAAAACCATACGTGCAGCGCAATTGATGTTTGCAATTTTTTTTTGCTAACACATTCAGTTTAGAAATGATTGTAAGCGATTGCGTGTTCCCTTTTTCTTTCTCCTTTCGAATTTTTGTTATACCCCCTTTTCTTGCCTGGTTTGTGCTTTTTCCCTGTTCGAACCGAGCCGTGCAGAGTTTCGACTGCACTTCACTTCTACGAGCTCGTTCCGGCTGGGAGTGCCTGTGGATCCAGCGCGAGTGATGCTGTGCGCCTGCCCTGCTGTCCTGCTGCAACCCACGTGCGTACGTGTCCGTAGAAAGGTCTACACCTCCGGCGTTGGAATGCCCGGGGAAAGTTCCTGGTTGCCCACCGACTTGCTCCGGAGACACACTTACTTGCGGAGCTGGGTCGCTCCTGGCTCAGATACTGTGAAGATTACCGAGCGACGCCCACAGACTTCGACTTCAAGAATGTGGCTGTCATTTATATATGTGTCTTTGAACAACTGTCCTACCTCAAGATTTCGTTTTCAAGTTTACTTACTTGAATTTCGAGTATCTTCATCTTGTCTCACTACTGTATTTAGATGTTCTGTTCCGACGAGTACTGGTCTTTGATGAGAGACGTTTACCAGCCAGGATAGAGCTTTGGGGGCGAGGGTTGCGCCGCTGGTACGTTGCGCACTCTGCGCCATCTGCGTCCGTGTTCGTCAGTGAGCTCGCGTGCACACTTTGCTTCCTTCTCCTGCTTCCTGTCTGTGTCCCATGTTGCCCTTCTCCCTCCGCATGCGCCTTTCATTTTTATTCGCCGGAGCAGCCTTTGTAATGTCCGGTAGCCGCCTCGGGACCATCGCTCTTACTTATGCGCTCGCTCTAGCTACTGCGCTTCTGTAATTCTACTGCTGCTCAAGTTCTACTCCCGTCTTTCTACACCAAATTAATTTCGACGTAGGTGACCTATGGGGCGCCGAGCATTTTTAAAGTGAGTTATCAGTGTACGTGGCGGCGGTTGGTCTTTTAGTATGTAAAAGTATTAAAGGGATGTTGGTGTAGTGTATGTTTAGTGTTTTGGGGCGTGCATTATATAGGCTGTTTCCGAATTCTGGTTTGGATAGCCGTTCAAAATTCTGTTTGTATTAACTAAAACCACTTTATGGCAGTGTAATTTCCTTCCATTAACGCGTTGTGTTGTAATTTGTGTAGCCGCCTTGTTTTCAGTTAACACTCTTTTTTAAGGGAGGCACTTCACTTATGAGCCATTGGTGCGCAGTCTTGGGTGCTGCTTCAGTAACGTCTTCAATCTGTTTGTGCCTTTGCTCAAGCCTTCACTTTCCCGAGTTTTGTGTAATTTTAGTAATGAGTTCTTTGCTTAGTGGCCATCAGACTGCCCGTCATTGTTTTGTAATCAGCATTAACAGCATGTTTTGTAAATATTTTGTGGATATTTAAAACATTTTATCCAGAGTGCTTACATTTTACTCTGTATTTATCCTTATCTAGCTAAACCGTGTGTTTTTTCAATAATTGCGTCCTGAATGAAATTATCAATTTTCTAACATTTATTAATAAATTGTAATTTATTTCTGCATGACATGTTGCAAAATTATTTGTGCCCATCACAACATTGCAGGGATGTAAATAATTAATTACGGAAAACAAATAGTAGCCGACAAAACTAATAAATTGTTTTTCGTTTTGTTGTACACAATATTTGAGCACAGTGACGAGAAGAACATTGTATGTTACATATTAATTTTTCACATCACGGTCGTATGATAAAGTACGTTCACATTACGAGAAAGATTTGTTCCAGCCAACAGAATATTTTTTTTATACGGCCAGAAATATATATTTTGTTTACCCAATTATACATTTTGTTGAGTGAACAATACATGAAAAGCAACAAACTAAATTTTGTCCATCTGACAACATACACGTTTGAATAAACAAAACCTTTGTGGTGGGCCAAAATAAATAAGACTGCCAACACAACATTTTTTTCAATCAACTGTACATATTTTTTGGCCACTCATTCGACTACATTCGTTCGAAAACACAGGTCAAGAGTTTGCTTGCATTTTTTGTGGTAATTAGGATAGCAACAGTGTTTGTGAGTGCATCTATTAATGTTAAAATAATGGTATAAACATCTTACGAATACAATTGAAACAGGAAACTAAACAGCAAATCGTAAAACTTGAATTACTTATTTGCTCAAGTTGTCCAGTATTTTTAACCTGTATCTAATTTAATAAACCAGATCTCATTAGTAGTGGCTTTACCTGATGCTAAGCCGTTCCGCTGGGCAGCAGACGATCTAGGTTAGAATCTTCGTCGGGTTTCCAGGATTTTTTAATCTTAACCGAAATTATTTGATGTATGTATAGCCAAACTAATATTTAATGAACCAACCAAATCTTTGTTTGGGGCAACCCAATAAGAACAACAAAATTGTTTGGTTCCAACAACATATTTTTTTATTGTCCATGTTCAAATAATTAATTTGGTTGCGCCATACAAACCTTGTTCGGTTTAAAAAAAATCTCAGTGAACATGTTCGTAGGATAAAGACGGTATCATCAATGCATCTATGAGATCTTTATATTAACTTTTGGTAGGAAAGGGATTTACGTAGTTGCACTATTAACTGTTACATATAAAATAATTTTGGTTGATGTTACCTATGTTCCAGATACTTGCCATCAAAATTGCCTGAATTAAATAACAATTACTTCCAAATTTTACTCATAATACAGTAGTAAGATTTTGTGTGTTAAACAAATGCACTATTTATTTTTACATATGACCTATTTATGGTTGAAGGTAAATCATGTTTCAGAAACTTGTCTTTAAAATGGCCCTTAGTAAAGAATATTTACTTCCAAATTTTACTGAGACTTATATTGTTAGATCACAAGTGTTAAAAAAAGGTTTCTGGCCAAGGAACTTTCTGCCATATTTCATATAAATCAGTAGTGGAGTACGTGAAATATGATGAAACCTATAACAGTAATCTTTTGTGCCCTTGCTTTTTGAATTGGTGGGCGATATTACTATGGGAATGTAGTGCATACTGTAGGAGCTTCAACATAGCAGGTGGAGATAAACCAGTTTAGTGGGAACAGATACGTTGCATGCAACACTACAAGAGTAACTACGCCACTGTGGTACGCAGAATATGGTGAGAAATGTTTAAGAAATTATTGATATGACGTTTTTAATTTAAATTTAAAGTGACATATTTCAAAACGTAGCATTGAAAAATTACGAATTTGAGGGTTTACTGCATAAAAGAAAAACTACAGGCATGGAAATTTCGATTTGAATTTCTTTAATTTTCCCATAAATAAAATAACACATCATGTTTCAAGGCAGAGTAAATCTCTCGTACATTTAAATATCTTTTATTTGTGATGTCAGTAGTTGTAGGCCCACTACAGACGTGTAACGTTTTTTTATATTAGTTTGGGTACACTGTAAATACATTGGTATGATTCCATACATTTATTGGAAGTTTCTAACCCAGAAAACGTATGGGAAATGTACCATACATAAGTCTTGTAACATTAAAATACATTTATGAAGATTTTTCGATACACGAATGGAAACATTACCATACAAATGTATCGTAGCATTAACATATGTGTGGAAATCATACCAAAGAACATAGGTATATTTACCAGACACTTGTATAGGAACAGTTCCAAACCAGATTAGCAAATGTACTGTACTAGTATGGTACTGTAACTAGACACATGTATGGGAACGATCACGTACCATATTGGCAGCTGTAGTACACAAGTGTGGTATCTTTACCAAACAAGAAAAGTCTGTTTGCACAAATAAATACTTCAGGCAGAAGGTGAGCGACTTCCTGTCACCCGACTGTGCGACATGCAGAGCTCATCCAGAAGTAGTACACACACTACCAAAGTTGTCAGAAAAGTGTGATTTATGTTGCAAATCAAAGAAGAGTGGATATATTTTGTTACACTGTAAAATATTATGCTAGAATTTAAGTATTCAAATGTTTTAAAAATCACATACTAATAACTGTTTATTTTTAATAAAATTATAAGAATATTTACATTTTGGATGCTTTGGAGAGCACATTACAAATGACTTGTAAAACTTTTGTTGCTGAAATGGATGTGCAAAAGATCAATTATAAAAATATTTTTAACATTACTACTCATTTTTATTACAATCACAGTATATATGGTACTCTTGCATCGTATATTGTAAAAAAATTCACTTTATAAAGCTTATAGAATAAAAACACGCTTAAATTTTGATTACATGTATAATCTCGTTGCGTGATTTTAAAGCAAATAAGTTAATTATTGCAATAAATTTTAAAATTATACAAAATAAGTGCATTCTTCTTTCATATGCAACACAAATGGTACCTTTCTGACAATTTTGGTAATGTGCATACTAACGAGATCTGCATATTGTACAGTCAGGTGCAGTGCTTCATTGCATGCCCATATCCTTCTACCTGGAGCTACCAAGAATTGGAACATTTCCTTTTTTCTATCGCCTTGACTCAGGCCAAAGTGTGAACAGTGACATACCCCTCTCTACTGCTGACGTGTAATTTAAATTGTGTACTTAAGAATGAGCCAAGGAAAAGGAAGAATTTCCAAGTTCTGTTCCTTAATTCTTAAGTTCTGAATTGTATAAACACTCTAAAAATTACTGCACACCAACGTTTATAGTGTGCAAATCAAACATGATACCTTTACTTGAAATGTCTACAGAAATGAAACATACCCCCTCACGTAGTTTGTCCTCAAAACAGCATGAATGCCAGACATAGAGAAACTACACCATACTGCTTCAGAGATTATTTATTCTATGTATGTATTGAAAAGTTTCATAAAAACTATATATGTAGGAATAGTAATGTTTCAGTAATTATCAACACATGTATGACAAATTTACAAGACCAAAATATAGGAATATCACATGGCCAGTTTAGCATACAGTTCTTTGCACAGTTACTACAATCATGCACTCTAAAAAATTATTTGACAATTTACCAAATTATTTTATACGTACATTGGTAAAGCGCGAATGGTAAAATATTTACCCATACACACATGGTAACGTTCCTACAGTTGCTCAGGAAAGAGTCAAATGCGTAGAGAAGTTCAGAACTTTGTATAGCAGTGATGCTACACATTCCCATATTTTCAGCTGGATGCGTAGTACTATTTTCATATAATGTTTGGTTAAAAACTTCCATTAGAGTTTAGGAAGTTTACCAGAAATTTTTTCACAGTGTGTAGGAACTGTATTTTACATTTAGGAAGCCTAATACTAAGAAATTGGAGGTAGAAAAAAAAGCACTTTTGACTGAAAATTGGTGATTTTATTTAGTTAAAGCACAATATAAACTGTAAGGGATATATACCACCTTTCATTACTGATAGTCTAAGAAGAATGAATCCACAAAACAGATTCTAACTAACCAAACAAATTGAGCAAATCCAGCAAGAAAATCTGAAAGAAAAAATAAAGCATACAATTTGGGAGTATCTGAAATTTGTGTATTTTTTATTACTCTGTATGAAGGATGCTAAAATAAACAAAACTAAACAGTTTCACTTAACTTCGTATAAATAAGTGAATGCATTGTACATGATGAATGGAACTTGTGAACGGTGAAAGTACATAATATGCAGCATGTATTAATAAATATGTACAAATTATTTGTACATTTTCTTCTTAACACGAATACTTCACTCCAAGGAAAAGGTTTTTGTTTGGGCTGGTAATATTTCAATTAATCTTTTACTCAGACTTGTTTATGTAACACTTTCTTTCAACTTTCCCCGAGCATGACATATAGGACATTAAGTATAACCCAATCTTTGTTATATTCCCATGAAAACGGTAGTCTCTCTGCCAATCACATGGAAAATAATACGAATTGCTGGTACAAACAAAAAAAACAGAAGCAAACAGCAGAAATGTATTTGATATACCATGTTTTTTTTCCACAAGTTACAACAACACAATCATTTTTTCATTTGTTAAAAAAACTTTTTACAACAATCAAAAAGAAATTCGAATTAGTGTACATAGCATTGAGTGAAAAACCACAAAACACATCAAGTTAAGGCATATTACTCTCACAACACAACACCTATAGTCTATTCATAGTTTATTCACACTTGTTGAACTGAACCTTTTAAAAGTCACCCCCACTTATGTCGTGTTTGGTTGTTCACTAATTATATAACGAATCACATGTATTTAATACTTGTGTTATCATAAAATTACTTAAAATTATGTTGTTTTTGGTTATATTGGAAATTGCTGTGTTTTTGTCTATGAATTTTAATATTTCATTAACAGTTAATATGAATAAAAACTGAGAAAATAGGTATGTTGGTAATGCCTAGTAAGAAATAGTTATAATGCAAACTATTATTACACAGAGTGCGCACGAATGTGGTGCATTGAGACTTTATTGTAGGTTTTCTATACTTTATGAAGCTTTGTTTGCATGAGGCGGAGCAATAGCTGTAAAGGAGAACGTAATCAGTGCTTCAGGAAAGCTGGACGTAACAATGAATCGACTATAGTAATAATTAGACACAAACGACAACACCAGTAAAAATAATATGAGCTAACACTAACCGAAAAATAACTTATGTATGTTTATAATATTACAGATAAAAAATATACGTGCGGTTTTGCTTTTTTTTATATTGTAAACAACTTCAGCATAAAAAAGCAGAGACTCATATCAGCGGTGAAGAGGAAAAGTAAACTGCCAGCAATGTGTATCCAAATATCACACTGATCACACTCCACAGTTTGAATCTGGGTGAAGCTGCAGCGTTCAAGAAATTGTTGGTGGTACTAGGTTAATGTGTTAAGACTGAATGCTAGCTTTAACATACACCGTTTGTGTAGGTGATTTCTTTGCAGCGTATTAAAGCATTTCATTCTTAACAATTTCATCTCTAATCAAAGGGAAGTTATAGAATTGAATAAAACAACCGATCAAGGGTAGTTTTGGCTTAACATCTCAAACAACTAGGTGATTAGAAAATGAGGAAGTTGCTCAGGGAAGCAGGAGCCGGAAGGAATGTGCCACGTTGCGTACTAAGGAACAGCCCAGCGTTGGACTGGAAGCACGCATGTAAAACTGAAATAAGAATGGTTGGGCCAGGAATGAAACCCACATTCTTCTGAATGGGAGTCCAGTTGTTTGTCATTTGCCACCTTGCTCAGGTACAATCTTTCAAACCAATAGATAAGAAAGTTTATAATAATAAGCCTACTTTCTCAAATACAGTATTCCTTGGTTTAACTAAATAGATAAACAAATTTGTAAAAAATCATTCAGAATGTTTACTTTGTGTAGGAATTTACTATGCTGGGATTCTAGAATATCGGAAAATTAATGCGTATAAAATGAACAGAAATTTACATTCGAACTGGCCACAACATTGTTGTGATAGTTTGTTAACCAATTCTGACTGAACGTCATTATCTTGGATATAATCTGTATATATTATAGATAGAAAAAAATAAGTCTTACAATAAAATATGCAAATATTTTAAATGGTTAGTATTAAATGTTCTTGCAGGTTTTTAATATTAAAATTATTGCAAGTGTTAAACTTATATTTTTTTGTTACAAAACCTGTTTTCTTAGTTATGTTATTTGAGATTTAACTGAAGTGAAATGCTTCGCTAACCAATTCTGAAGATCACTGTAACACACATAAATATTACAAATCTAAAACATCTTACGCCAAAGTCAAAATCTGTTGAGAAAAATTGTATGATAATTTCTCGAACTGAAAATATAGTCCAAATAATAAATAAATTCAAATGTTACATTATCAACAAAGTAATGAGAGAAAACATTTTTGAAGTAGTATGTACGTTTGTTGTAAATCTGATAAAAATTTCTGAGTTGATGCAGACTACTGTAGTCAATTAGGGCAAGCTTAATTTTCTATACTTTGTCTACATATTTTGACCATAAGTAACCTATTTTTATCTAATTGACTTTGTCCCAAATATCAAATTTCATCAAAAGTGATTCACATGCATACATGCATGTGTGTTCCTCCCCCCCCCCCTATTTTTTNACCATAAAGTTTGTGTGAAAGAAATTTAGTGTCCAAATCTACACACACTAAATATACAAACCAGCCTCCTCCTGAGATAACATGTAAAAGCTGTGATGATATAAGGATTTATGCAGGTCGCATATTGTATTACAATTTATAAAAAAACAGCTCTCCTCTTAATGCTTAAACAATATGTTGAAACTCGTATGACTCACCATAACGTATATTTTACCCGAGAATACTACTCACATAGTTGGATGTAGTGAGTACAATCAAATTCATTTAGAAGGCCTCACATATATCCTACTAATACAGGATGAGTATAAAAGAATACCCCAACTTTGAAGGTATATAATATCAAAACCAAACAACCTACAACCTTGACTGATCAATCAAATGAACCGTGGACCCATGAAGTTTGTTTACCATACATTCATAAATATTCAATGTGACCACCATGAGAGGCCCGAACAACATCAACGCGATAATTAAACTCGTTCCACGCTCTTGTCAGCATGTCCGGTGTTACGGTTTGGATGGCGTTCGTAACGCTTGGTTTGAGGTGGTGAGGGGGTAGCGAGTTCGCAGTCGACACATCAATGTGAAGGGGGTGGTCTGATGTTTTCTTTATGGTGCGCCACACCATTGGCACCTAGCTGTTCACGGATACCTGAACGAGACGTTGCCGCAACGCTGTATTGTTCGAGGAGTAGCTGGTGACCAGGCTCTTCATCACTAGTCCTGAAAATCCCGGATCTTACCCCTTGTGATTTTTTCCTATAGGGGTACATAAAGGATCAAGTGTTTCGTCCACCATTGCCGTCTTACATTGACGACCTCAAAACAAGAATTACGGACGCCATCCAAACCTTAGCACCGGACATGCTGACAAGAGTGTGGAACGAGTTGGATTATATCGCAGATGTCGTTCGGGCCACTCGTGATGGTCACATTCAATATTTATGAAAATATGGTAAACAAACTTCACGGTTTCACGGTTTATTTGATTGGTCAACCAAGGTTGTAGGTTGTTTGGTTTTGATATTATAGATCTTCAAAGTTGGGGTATTCTTTTATACTCACTCTGTATTATAAATGCGAAAGTCTGTGTGTGTTTGTTTGTTACCCCTCAGTGCCATAACGTCTAAACGGATTTTGATGAAATTTTGTATGTAGGGACTTTAGGTCCTGGAATAGGACATCTGATACTTTATATCCCGGAAAATTTTACGGTTCTTGTGAAATAAATTAAAAACCTTATTCTGCAACGAATGGGAACGTGTAATACCAACATACACCAAGCTGTCTGGTATGAAACTAGATGGCAAAGACTACCCTTAAAACACGCAAGTGTTTCATTCACTATTCAAAGTTGAAAATTAAAAAATATAGTTCCCTGAAATCTTTTTTGTTCTGGCGGTCGGAGGCAAAACAATTAAGTTAGTATACAAATAAATTTTCTAAACCTTTATGATATAACATTGTTATATAAGAGATGTATGAATGTGGATAAAGCAAAGGAGGTAGGTATATCAATATCGTGGCAAATGGAGATCCATAATCTCTGCCTACCCCTCTGGGAGACAGGCGTGACATGTATGTATGTATGTTAAATGTTATAGTAGTTTAGTAATTGGCTATCATATAATATTGTAATTGTATTTTCCCAATTAATTTATTAGTGTATCGCCGTAAAAACTAAATTGTACCCGGGCGAAGCCGGGCCGGTTCACTAGTGGTAAATAAAATAACTGATTTCATTATAAAAATTATTTTCGCAGTAAAAATATATTCATTTCGCCAAATAAATTTTATATAAAAATATACACATGTCATTGTTGGAAAAATTATTTTTGTAACACAAATATAATTTGTAATCGTTAATTTAAATTTGTACATATTTCCATGAAAACATTTTTAAAAATATCATATTGAGGATGAAAGGACAACCTTATGAGAGAGCACACTTGGACACATTACTCACATTGTTACAGGCCTGGTAATGTTGTGTAATCAATCTTCAACTTCGTCAAGACATTTGAAATTGCCTAAGAACATTCACTAGCATTTGAGTTTTCTAATAATTTTACACCACTCACATACAGTTTCTGTTTATTTGTACATGCAATTTTCAACAGAACAAAATAACACCGTCCGTTTTAATCAGTCGTTACATCCCACACAATCACCACATCTTGAAATTCGACAGACTCTAAACTTTTATTCCTACACTTAAGAGTATATTGGGTAAATGATTATCTTTGTGGTTTTATACATCCATTAAGTATACTACCATGTTTTTTTTTTAAATAAATGATGGACAGGAAAAAAATAACTCTGAAGTAAAATTTAAATAATTGCAAACATTGGCAAAATGCTTGTTCACTGCTAAATATTACTCCAACACAAATTTCGAAACCTAATACAAAAATTAGTTAACATTTTATCATGGACAAAATAAAAATTCTTCTTACATAGTAAAAGTTTTTCCACAAAATTCCTAATAGTAAAGCTGTAGAGTTTTTTTATATAGCAAAGAGTAAAAAACATTTTTCCCTTGGAAATCTGAAAATTGCTACCACAGATATATGCTTCTACATCAATTAGCTTCCACTGTAACAGTCTTTATTTTTTATGTACCTCACTATCACTGTTCACTGTACATATGGTACGACAGTGTTTCCGCATTACTTTTCGTGCCGATTCAATGTTTATATAGACTTATAAGTTTTCATTTTAAAACTTCCAGTCACAATTAAAAACAGTTACTATTTCTGTCAATCTTAACCGATTTTGCAACATAGGCATGCTACTAAAATTATGTTTATTCTCTTCACTATCAAGAACCTTGACGCGTGGCGTGTACATGGGATAGGCATTGCGCTGTTTCCACACCATGCTATAGTTATCCAGGGCAGGCAGCCAGCCAGCCAGAGCAGGCATCTGACAACGAAGCACCCGGGGAAACACCCTCGGGGCAGTCCCGACGCGTAAGGACACTCGGGAAAGAACCGGAAGCCGAATGAAAGAGGGTAAGTCCCGAGAAATAGCTGATAGATAAGCCCTCGACGAATGACACTGGGGATGCCCCCGACGAGAATTAGTGCAGTCCCTGCTCCGTAAGAATCTCCGCCATAGTAAACGCACCCTCCCTCCATCCTAGTCGGAGTACACAAGCAGCTTACGAGATACGAAATCCTGCATAAAAACGCGCGAGTTAAACAGGGGACTTCCCGATTACTCTCTCTAGAAACTGCTCACAGTTAACTTTAATATAGAGGGACAAGAGTTAAATTCACGAGGCATCCAAGGCGGAGGTCAGTTATTCAGAGTCAGTTGAATCCGCGCCGTCGGGAGATGCTGGACCAGGGGGAGTTGAATCCCAGCCGCCGGACCAGCGTCAGTAAGAATCAGTCAGGCAGACATATCACACGCAGAGAGGTGGCAGTCGGGTGAGTCAGTTGAGGCCGGGTTCGGATCTAGGCTGAGCCAATTGTCGCCAGCCGAGACGGGAGTTGTTCGGTGGCACAGCCGCGAGACGAGTTAGGTGTTCATCCGAGACGGGAGGCGAAGGAGACACGGTAATAGGCAGCCGTGTGACGGGAACAGTGCCGAAAACTTATGAGTAAATTCCCGGAACGAATGACAGCCGAATACCGAGAGATGCCATTCCCCGAGAAGACGTAGTCATGCGCCGGATAGCGACGAGGCAAGTAGTCAGTCAATCAGTAAGTCAGTTGTGACGTCACCAGGGAGAGAACCTAGGAACAGCAGAGACTTTATGTGCCGATTTCCGAGACAAACCAAGTAGAAGTGTCTAGAACTAATGATTACATTCCCGGAATAGTAATGGTAGGTTCCGAGGTGGGGAAGTCAGAAGCGCGAACCGGATCAAGGGCAGACGTCGACGCCGGAGAGGAGACGCGAGGTCTTCGACGGGAATCGCCAGCCGAGGTCGCAGAGACACCACAAGCCACGGAAAACTAATTCCGGATTTCAGCGAAGGGAAGCCAAGCTGACCCAGCTACTTCAACCAAAGGCGGAGACGAGTGGTGAGCTCCAAACGAGAAGCGCCACAGGGAATAGTCTAGTGCAGTCCGTAGCCGTGAAGGACGGGTTCGGACCCGCAGAGGGCTCCTCACCAGGATGTGGTAGGGAGTCAGTCAAAGCCGAAGTAATAAGCCAGCTGAGTACAGCACGCCAACGAGAGCAAGTCCGAAAGCCTGTAAAAGGACTACCCCACTCACCAGATCTCAACTACCAACGAAGACAACTCTACAAAAGCCGCAGTCACAGATAAGTAGAAACGTCTCCGTTCAAACCACCTTCCCCGACGCATAGCATTCCGCCCACCAGCCATTCAGGCCTACAACTTGTAGAGAGAGGAGGGGCTCAGTCTCGCCAGTGTGTGTAAATACCTATTTTACCTTCAGACAAATAAAATACGGGTGTGTTAACTAACGGAGAATACGAGCATTTGTTTACCCCTGACGCAACAACCACAGGTGCCCTTAGTCTGAACCAAAGTATAGTAACTCAGTACCCTACTAGCCATCAACCTGTAGAACTCAGGTGGCCTAGTAGCGACAACATAAACAATAATTCACAGAGGATGAGTAAAGTCGGGAGTGTTGCAAATACAGCGCAAATGTTAAGTGCGTAATTATTACATTAAACTAAAAAACTATTCATCACTCTTATATTTATGCATTACTTTCATCATACCACCAACTTTTTTGGTTAGAATTGCCTGTTAAAAAAAATAAAAGATATATTAGACAGTGTCTGAATTGGCCCAGAGAACAGTCTGCAATGCTCTCGTGAACACGTTGCAATGATGTCACAGGGAACGTTGCTTGGTTGTCTCAATTCTTCTGAGAGCGTGCAAAAGGGCGAGAGCACAGAGAGGAGGAGAGCAGAATGCCGTGTTCTTACTGTGCTCTCTCGCACTCTCTCACCATACACCATATTTGTTTACATTGTTCTAGCATTTGAATGAGGTTAAAGTAGCTCAAAACCTCATCCCTCTATGGTAAATTTTAACTGTATTAGTCAACGAAATAACTTGCATAACATGTATTTATAAACATGTAGAAATGGATTTCTGACACTCTTGGTTTTAACAGGTAACGTATTTTTTGTCACTTTTGCATAATGTGCACAGGTACATACAATAATTGCTATAACACGGCAACATAAATGTGCAAAATAAAAATAACTGTATTTTTCTCATCAACAGTTATTTAAGTAGTGCAATAATTTTTTGTGAAATCCTCTGAAGATATACGAAGCACTTCCAATATAGTTTAACATGACTTTGCGCATTTTGGCATCAGCTGTGTGGCATCTGTGAGATTTCCTGTCTCAATTCCACATAGTGAGCGCGTGAAGTAGTTCTCTTGATAGAGTGTGCAGAAGAGTGCTCTTTAGATCAAAACATGGCCGTAGCAATGACTGCTTGTGAATGACTGCTTAGTGATTCGAGTCGACGTATCAAATTGTATGTATAGTGAACACATTTCAACCTTGCTATAAATAAATTTATGAATAATTCTTGTTCGAGAATGAAATTTTATTTACGTTTGTGGAGTTATTGCTACACAAATTGTTTTAAGTGTCGTTAATGAGGTAAATGAGAGATAATGCTGCGTAACACCGAAAACCATTAGTAAGAGTTTTAATGGTAAAATGAAGTCGCCATTGTGGTTTTGAATAAAACCTTTAGATAAATTTTGTTACGGTTTTGTGAATACAGAAATTATTACAGGATATTGTGAATAAAAATTATTTATCCATAATTTGCATTACTTCACATTATTCTGCAATTCATGGCAAATTTCTTGGCCCTAATAATAACACGATTATGACACCTTCATTGATATTGAGCAATGTGAGCTGCATAACTTCAGTACAAGTTCATACGTGTTACCACCCAATTTTTGGTTCTTCCATTTTATGTCACAGAATTTACCGAAGTTATGATGAAAATTAATTTTATTAAGTTAAAAATTATTTGAAATGGTAATTAAATATATGTTCTCATCTTCTAATCCACAACAATTTCCTTTCGGTATGTTCAGTACGGTTATATACAATATGTATCATACGTAAGTAAATTTGCTAAGTATCCCTCAAGAAATGTTGATTGTATCAAAGTCTGTTACAAATTGCTGTACAATGATTTTTTTCCATAGATGGTTAAACCTAGAGATTATATACAATATTTGGTTACGTTTCAACTTTCTACAAACAGTGCCAAGCAGACAATACATTAAAGAAAATTCCACAGATCATTCCAAGAAACTTAATTTCAGGTGCAACAGCTTTCCATGTAAAATTTTTTAGACCAATACATAAATTATGTATGAAGTACTTTAAAGATACTTATGAGGCTTTACCTGGCCAGAGATAAGCCTATTTTGCAATTTTGAGGCACAAAAGCAACGACCACACTAGCATAACGGAGTCCAATGGCCTCTATGTGTAAGATGCTGATCTGTCTAGCAGTCTTTTAGTAGGTAACATGCATACATTAGAAGGTAACATACCTTTACTGAACTTCTAGAGGCGACCCTATCATTTTATCGTAAGAAAACCAGAAATAAAATCTAATGCAGGTCCTGAAACCAGTTCTGCGTACATCCAGCTTGTAAATGTCAAATACGTCTGTTTGAAAAAGCAATTTTGAGCCATGTTGAAGAGCTTCAAACTGATTTTCTAACATGTAAAAAAAGGTTGCTGTATTCTAACAAAACACGTTTTTGCCTTGGAAGTACGACATTAGTAATCTGCAATGGTGTTTTAATATTTTTGACAAAAATTATTTAAGTGAATTTAGAAAATTTCTGACCGAAGTTTACTTAGAGACGGGCTGGAATAACATTTTGCCAATATTACACATATCTATTTTAGAACAGTAAATTATACAGATAGTGACTATGCAATCAATTGGATAGTATTTTATGTAGAGCTTCTAAGACCACTAAATAAGTTGTTTCCTCCACATTTTTTTTAACGATACCAAGTATAAAAAATTGCTAAAAAATTCATATAAATTTTTTATTTACTCATACAGCACACACAATCCAATTATTAACAAGAAATGCCAATTAATTAAAGTATGACCAATTTAAAAACTGACAATTCTGTAACATACAGAAAGTAATGACTCATTACAACTATTATAATTTTCTGCATTATTTTCGAATTACTACAGCTTAGTGTAACATTTTCGCATTGAAGTGGCAGTATTTCAGAGGTTTTCATGCAATTTTGTATCATCTGCAAAAATACAGGTCCAGGATAAATCACTAATTGTTCAGTAATATATAAAAGGACAGGAGCACAAGTACTCACAGTATAGTTCTTGTCGACAGGCGCACACAAATGACGACACATTTTTCACCCAGTGGCTTGGTCGCAACGTTTCGCGTGATTGTTGACTAGTACTGGACTGTGAGTATTTATGCTTCTGTTCTTTTATATATTGTCGGTAACCTAGAGGCCTACTTGCCACCCTTAATTAAAGGTTCAGTAATTGTTCACTTTACTTCATGGCCAGCAAACAGTTCGCTATCATGCATACTCAGTAACTAGGACAGGATGTCCGCCAATTACACATTTAGAATTTTAGGCATACTTCTCGATTTACTACATACAGAAATTAATTCTGACCCAGAAAAAATTATATTACATAAAAGTGCAAACTTTTAAAGTGCCTCGAGTGTGAACCACATTGTTGAGCATTTGGTGTGTCCATTAAAGAAATAACACCATGCTTGCAATGTCGTCTTAATTACAGTACAAAATACATCTTCCACTGCAACTTTTGTACTGTAAACATAAATTTGAAACCCTTCGGCATATCCCAAAAATGTAAATTTTTTGTAATATGTATTTTTATATTCGAACATGTCCTCCACAAAACTTGTGTGCAGAACTGCAGTGAGCTTTGCTACAGATTTTTCCACCAATCACGTGGAAACCCTTTTAANCGAAACGCTTCGGCATATCCCAAAAATGTAAATTTTTGGTAATCTATATTTTTATATTAGAACTTCTCCACAAAACTTGTGTGCAGAACTGCAGTGAGCTTTGCTACAGATTTTTCCACCAATCACGTGGAAACCCTTTTAAAAGAAAGTACATGGTAATAAAAAAAAATTAGCAAAGAAACGCAGTAAACACAAGTGAATTCATGGAATTATGTAGTAAGAAAACAAAGTTAACTTATTTGGCATGCAGTAATTCCAATGTTTGTTCCTTTAAATATATATTTAACTGCAAAATAAATTCTCAATCATGTCAAAAATATGTAAATGGACTAGCAATTTAGAAAAAAAAATTTGTAAAAATTAAATATTTGCATTTAGTGAGAAATATAAAGTAGCTTGTTCAGTAACTCTTTAAAATAAATCCTTTTAAGGAAGAGGGGGGAATTTACCATATGATATATCCCAACCACTGACCCTTATTGTAGTTTATATTATATATTTGAACAACATGCCTGATTCATTGAGCTATTACATATTTTGTCAGCATAATATCTACATATATAAAGGAAAACAGCGAGAAAACATTTAGCCACTAAATAAAACAATTATTGATATTCTAAAATAAACACGTGTTTTGTACTAATACACTGAATTGTAAAGTCTAAAATTTTATCCAAGCTACATGTAGAAAATTTTCAAATTTAAATGATTAATTTAATTTTTATCTTTTCATGGTTTTATGGCCTACGAAGCTTTGTTTCAAGTCATATATACAGTAAAATTGACGAAAATGAATTTATTTTCATGGTTATACAGTCCTACTACGTTAAGCAGATTGTGTGCAGTGGAGACAGAGCTGGCAAGTTTTTATTTCAGCGTAAGCAGCTGATCTACAGTGTGCGTGTGATTTGGTGTAAATAACAAGCCAATGGAATGCGAGCTTTATATGCGCATGCACAAAGAAATTATTAAAACCATTATATTATTTAGTTTCTTTCGGTAATCTATAAAGTTAGCTGTAAAAGTAGCAAAATTTTTTATTGTCTCACAAGTAGCACTTATGTTGGCAAGAGTATTCATATACCAGACTACAAAAAACTACAAAAACAGTGTAGTTAAGGAAAATGCATAGGTTCCAGAAAATATTAAGTTAAATGCTACAATTTGTTTACTTGAAAAGGGTTGGAAAGGAGAAGGCGGAAAGACAGCTTTTCAAGTGTGTGAGCAGGAAAACAGGCAGACGTCAATAAAGAGATCGTCCTGTTGCGTACGCAAATTTATGGAAGTCGGTTCGTCAGTAAGGCTTCAGCATTCAATGCAGCATTAAGAGAGCAGGCAACCAGCACTGCAGTCGCATCAGCAGGTTATCGGCAGCTACTGTCAGTCCATTGTGCATGGCCCTTAAGCAACATCTTGGCTATGTAATGTAGTTCAAAAATGGCTATCTCAAGTCAAGGCATTTCAACAGGAATATTTAGTCTCAAGATCATAAAGATTATCTTGTTAGCCTGCCTTATACAGTACATATCTATGGAAAGAAAAATGCAAATTTAATATACAGTATAAGAACGTCTTGTTGCTTCTTCAAGCATTACTTCTTGGAACAATGAATTCATAAAAAAGTTATTTGGTAAAGTAAGTATTATAGCAGCATTAATTATTTGGGCCAAGCTTTTCTTGATGAAGTATCTAAATAAATAGCTTTATTGTATCATTACCAATGTAATCCAACTAAAACTGCTGTTTTATTTTACAATATTTACCTGGCCGGTATANGTTTTAAAAGAAAGTACATGGCAATTAAAAAAATTAGCAAAGAAACGCAGTAAACACAAGTGAATTCATGGAATTATGTAGTAAGAAAACTAAGTAAACTTGTTTGGCATGTCGTAATCCCAATGTTTATTCGTAAAATGTATATTTAACAGCAAAATAAATTCTCAATCATGCCAAATATATGTAAATGGACTAGCAATTTGAAAATACATCCTGTTCAGAAGGGGAAAAAAATCCACCAGATGATAGATCCCAACCACGGACCGTTAAAAACATTTAACCACGAAATAAAATAATTATTTGATATTCTAAAATATACGTATTTTGTACTAATAAACTGATTTGTAAAGTCTAAAATTTTATCCAAGCTACATGTAGACAAGTTAAAAATTTTAATGACTAATATAATTGTTGTGGTTTTAATAACATGGATCATCGTTAGTTGTACGAACCCACCTTTATGGTCTACGAAGCTTGGTTTCAAGTTATGTATACAGCGAAATTGAATTTATTTCTACAGTTAAGTCCTACTGCATTCAGCAGATTGTGTGCGGTGCAGACAGAGCTGGCCAGCTTTAAATTTGGTGTAAGCAGCTGATCTGCAGTGTGTATGTGATTCGGCGCGAATAATGAACCAATGAAAAGTAAGCTTGATATGCGCAGGCACAAATAAATGATTNATTTATTTCTACAGTTAAGTCCTACTGCATTCAGCAGATTGTGTGCGGTGCAGACAGAGCTGGCCAGCTTTAAATTTGGTGTAAGCAGCTGATCTACAGTGTGTATGTGATTCGGCGCGAATAATGAACCAATGAAAAGTAAGCTTGATATGCGCAGGCACAAATAAATGATTAAAACCATACCATTATTTAGTTTCTTTCGATAATCAATAAAGTAATCAGAAAATTAGCAAATGTTTTTATTCTCTCACAAGTGACACCTATGCTGGCAGGAGAATTTGTATAAAATACTACAAAAAACTACAGAAACAGTAAAATAAGGGAAAATGCATAGGTTCCAGAAAAATATTTTTGGAACAACTAAGTAAAATGCTAAAATTTGTTTACTTGAAAGGGGTTGGGGGAGAGGAGAAGGGGGAACAGACAGTTCTTCAAGTGTGTGAGCAGGAAAACAGGCAGACGTCAATAAAGAGATCGTCCTGTTGCGTACGCAAGTTTATGGAAGTCGGTTCGTCAGTAAGGCTTCAGCATTCAATGCAGCATTAAGAGAGCAGGCAACCAGCACTGCAGTCGCATCAGCAGGTTATCGGCAGCTACTGTCAGTCCATTGTGCATGACCCTTAAGCAACATCTTATCCATTTTTGAACTACATTACATAGTCATCTCAAGTCAAGACATTTCAACAGGAATATTTAGTCTCAAGATCATAAAGATTATCTTTTTAGCCTTCCTTATACAGTACATATCTATGGGAAGAAAAATGCAAATTTAATATACAGTATAAGAACGTCTTGTTGCTTCTTCAAGCATTACTTCTTGGAACAATGAATTCATAAAAAGTTACTTGGCAAAGTAAGAATTATAGCAGCATTAATTATTTGGGCCAAGCTTTGCTTGATTAAGTATCTAAATAAGTAGCTTTATTGTATCATTACCAATGTAATCCAACTAAAACTGCTGTTTTATTTTACAATATTTACCTGGCCGGTATAAATTTACTCCTTTGTTAAAAAATACATATCTTAGTTTATTATTGTCATTCTTAACTCTAAGTTTAGAGTGGAATACATTATGAGCATATGAGCAATACTTCAAACAAGAATTACTTTTACTCGTGGTTAAGTTTGATTTTCAGTTCATAGTGCCAGATACAAATATTGCTTATTTTGATAGCTTGAAGTACTGTTTCACGTAGCACTGCTTCATGAAGTACTGCTTATCATATGTTCATGGTCATGAAATACGTTTTACTTATTTCCCAAGTATTCATAGTCAAATAAGCTTGCTTATTCATGCATATAAATAGTACTTCATGAAGTCTACTTCGTTGTGAAATTAAGCACTGAATATTTGTATTACGACTAGGTTATTCACGAAACATTTTCATTAAAAATTTTGTTCCCTTGAAATGTTTAACGGAAAAAGGAATATAATTTAGATAATTACATGGATAATTACATAATCGTAGGTCCATATGTATAACAACCTAATGTTTTTAGATAAAAACGTCGCACATTCAGATTCAGCAAAAAAAAAACAGCATTTCGTTTTCAAATAAAGAAAATCGTAAATTATAACTCAACACGAAAACCGACATATTGAATTATTATTATTTTGGTAAGCCAATTTTATACCTAACTAAACTTTGGAAATATTTTAACTTTGATGCTTACAAAAAGCTAGTTAAAAAATCGTAACAAAAATTTTAGTACTCCAAACAGGGTCCTTTATCATTTCTATTATAAAAAACACCAACAACAACGTGCTCAAAACAGTTAAGTTGTGAACGAACGTGTTTGCAATAAGAGTTCTGAAATAGAGGTTATGTTGGCTGGACGGAAGCATGAGATGTGAGAAAACACTTTTACAATCGACTATGTCATTCGCGGAACTATGAATATTGGCGCTGGATGGAAATGCCCAGAATGTTATTATTACAAGATAGTGTATGATTTAAATTAATTGAGATGTCATTAAAACAACAAACACATTATCATTTATATATTATTCGAGTGTGCACGTCAAGTACGATACATAACATATTAAAAAACGTATTATTACATAACACATGAAACGAACACGTTTTTATTAGACACACAAATATTTTAATCTCAAATGTGCCATAAAATAATAAAACTATTCATAATACCAGTGAAAAATTTAAAAAAAAAAAAACTAATGCGAAACATTTATTTTGTCTAGGTGACTACTGTACATAAAATGGCAATTTAATCTTTGTTATGTTGGTACTGATATTATACAGATACTTATTTGGCTACGTCATGAAGTAAAATTTGCCTCAAGCAAGTAATACTTTTATAAGACTTACGTCGTCAAGAAGCTGTTTATGAATACATTGCTCAAATAAGTAAGGCTAAACAAATGAGTATCTTCGACTATGAATTCCAGCCATAGTGTCTTTCTTTTGTTTCAACCTTAATTAAGAAATATAATAATCATGAACACATAATAAATATAATGATATAATATATTATTGTAAATATCTTTAATTTCACTAGATTGGTGCACGATGTCCGTGCAAAAATACACATTTACCTCGATTTCAGAACTCTTGTAAACACAGTCTATATATGCTGTTGACTGTAAACTGAGCATTTTTTGAAAGTCTTGTTTAAGATCTACTAGTATGCAAATTGCATATTATTACACTATATGTAAAATTAACATTGCCAAGAGTCTTATCACGTCTTTCATGCAGGGGCCACAGTGGTGTAGTGGTTAGACTACTCGCCTCCCACCTAGGCGAACCAGATTCGAGGCAGGGCTGCTCCCGAATTTTCACATATGGGATTGTGCCAGACGATGCTGGTGGTCAGCGGGTTTTCTTGGGGATCTCCCGTTTTCCCCACCCCGTCATTTCACCCACATTGGCGTACTTAATGTTAAGAGCCACCCAAATATATCCACACCACTCTGTTCATGCGTTCGTCAAGTTAAAGTTCAAAGTTATTAGAAAAATTTATTTTTTAAAAATTTGCTTATTTTTGCACTTATAAGCATTTTAAAAAAGCAAAAGGAAAAGAAACCATTTCAGTATTCACAAATTTTTAACTCATTTAATTCAGCTGTAAGACATTCAACTGTTTTCCCTCCGTCATTACCAACTCTACTAAGTGCACACCAGTCAGTGCGCCCGTTTAAAATATGCAAGTACGGAAAGGGAAAATTTTCAATGTTTGATTTCAAAATCGCTTATTTTCCATGTTGCTTACAAAACCTATAATGTACTTAAATAATTAATGTTTCATCTCTACTGCACCTTGATTTGCATAACCCTAAGCATATATAGATTTTCTTTGTTTAATAAACTGTTGTGTAGTTCAGTAAATCAGCTGATGGAAAAAGTATTCTGAAATTTTTGGTATAATTAATCAATATTTGCAAAATTATTATCTTGGATGCCGAGTAAATATTAAACTTATGCCAATTAACGTTTTGCTCACAAAACATAATGGTAGATGTAATATTGGATAACAACATTTGAACAGACATTTCATAAAGAAGGCCGCTGCAATATTGATCAAATAAATTAGTTTTCGTTTCATGTTCACAATACATGACAATTTCATGCCGTAATTATTACTGACAAGTGTAAGGCTGTTCTGTTGTAAAATCTGAACCTGCCATTGAACTTCAAATCAGAATAACATTCCAAGAATTAGGTATGACTATGTAATCATTATAAATGTTCTCTTCCACTGCTTCTAGCACAAGCTATCCCAATCATCCAAATCAATTTTATGCAAAGAGAAAAGAGGTTATATTATAACATATTTGGTTGCCATCCCACAGGATTATCGCTTAACTATATGGAAATTTCGTTGAATAGTGGACTTCTTACTGTCTCAAATGTACTATTGGGAAAGAAAAGAGAGAGAAAAAGTATAAAAGTTTTTGGTATGTAGTAAAAATAGCGTATAAAACATTTGACAGGAAAACATTAAATTTTGTTGGCGTATTCATGTATTATGTATTACAGTAATGTTTTAACGATGCAGTCACAACCCTTATTTTATTTTATATTGAATATCCATATGTTGATTTTATTGTTTGAGCGTGAGTGCTCATGGGATGGACATGTCACAATGTTATACATACTTCACAATGTAGGTATACAATATGTACAAACACATACGCCACATTCATCATGCAAGCACTACAAAATTATAATCATAGGTAAACCATACATAGTTTTGTGGCGGGAATTGTTAGTGCAGTATATAAAACAGGTTGTTTTCGCAACAAAAAGTGTCACTTTTATTTTTGCGTAGCTATTCACATAAAGTCATACAAATTGCTTTCATGTTTCTGCCATATTTTAGAAATAACATCTAAGTTTTCATAATATAAATAATGTGTTCATAGGTTCTCAATGAACCAAATTTTGTGAACTACGAATGTGTGTGATTAAACAATGTTCCTTTCAGTGTTTACGAGAAGTTAACCATGTTAGTCCAGTTAGAGTAAAACGCTTTACACTCTGCTTGTTTATAAACTAATCGCTCTAAGTTTGGTAAGTTTACTAAGTTAACCTGAACCTTTACTCAGTACTTGATCAACTCTGGTCTAACCCTGCTTGATCCCAGGATAAATTGACTTTAGCAGATGACGCACATCAAATGGCGCGAATCTATGTTAACTTTGCCACAGCAAATACTTTTCAAAGTTTATACGGCTCAGGAAATAAATGTTCAAATATAGGAATACAAAATTTAGTTCAACTAGTAATACAGTGTCCAGGAATTACATTTTATATTAATCTGTCACTAATTTTTTTTACATATTACAGCACTTAACAAATGCACTAAATGCTCAAAGTTTGCATTTTGAGCTCCCGCCGTCTCAAAAGTTTGGGTTACTTTCAAAACTGTCTTTATTACGTGTCTAGATCATATGACCAAGTTAAAACAGTTAATTTTACACGATTACTTTTTGTATAATGCCTTTTGGTTATGAATACTTGAGAAATAGGTACTGGTACAACTTATTTTGAGATTATGAAATCACAAGTTTGCCTTCTTCAAGCAATGTTAGGTGACGGCTTTACTTTGTGCTTATAGAAAATGCAATATAGCCCGAACCTCTTTAATATGAACCCACTTAAATTTCCAGTTTATGCATAGTAATTTTACAGTTCCATGAAATTAAATATGATACATGACGTTAAAGTATTTGTTTAATAAGACATACAGTTATTATGTAGTATGTAGTGGTTTTAATCCCAAAAGGCTTGATTCAAATACACGTATTTTTATACTATTAATAGGAAACTTGTGAGCAGAAATAACATACTAGCAAATAATATTTATCGCAGAAACCTAAACAAACCATCCGAATACAAATTAATAAGCCATCATAGCATAAAATTGTAAAACAAGTATACATGGGAGGGCTCTAGCGGTCATACTTTTAACTATATTCAATTGGGATAACGTTTTGTTACACCAAACTGAAGCTTTTCGTGATATATTATATATAATGTTTTATATATACAGCAGTTAAGCGGTTATGTAGAAGTAAAAATGTAGCAACAGGCCTTCGTAACTTGAATAGGGAAAAACAATCTGTACTGAAGTTACTTGAAGCCGAGGTTCAACGATCTTACAGCTTCGGAATTTTAAATTATTATGTCAAATTTGAACAAAGTATACACTATGTTTGTATAGCACAAATATTTCATAAACAATCATGAATTTTTTCTCTTGCGTTTTGTATAAACACGTGTTTGATTTGAAAATTTTAATGAAAAAAATATTTGAAGATTTTTTAATTTGTTTTGTACAAAAGGAAAGTTAAAAATTAAAACAGCAGTGAAAGGAAGCTAGGTATAAAGAAATTATAAAATTTTATGTAAATTTTTTTTTACGAAAATTAACTTTACTTTATGAGAAACAAAGTGATACATAGAAAATTACTACATTGGATGTAAAACTTACAAATTTTATAGCCTGTGCATTATGTACGATCAAAAATGGGTATATATAAAAGAATGATACTAAATGGCAAGCACTTATTGATGGTTTTGCAAATGTGCCAACTTTATACTGTCACTCAGTAATGCCCCAGTACTAAAAAACTGATATACTGATGCAAGTTCCTCGTAAAGATTGAACCAATCTGATAACTCAAAGCTTATGTGTTTGATTTCCATAGTGACATACTTTCATAAAATTTCCATCATAAATGCAATTACCAGGAAAGATCTGGCTTGAATTAATATGAAATAGTCAAGGCGTATACTGCTGAGAGATTTATTTCACTAAATTACTCTACCCAACAATACCGTATCTGTGTGCTAGCTTCAACATAGAGTGCAAAAATAGATTTTTATCAATGTATACATTTCTGCTGTTTTCTCACTGTAATACATACAAAAACTGACTTCACTGTGAAAAGATTAAGGAAATTTCTATCAATACTACAGTTATAATTCTATTTTAACATATAATTGAATACACATGAAGCATCACTTATACCTTTTATTAATACGTTGCTGAAGATTTATTATCAGTTTATTAGTTTTTTGCTGAAACGTGCTGTACTGAAGTCAAACGTCTGAATTTGGCACCTGCTGCCATGAGCACCAAAAGGTTGCCATCTTGACTTGAAGTACCAACTGTGAAAAAATTACAAAGTTGGTTACCATGCTATATACTAAGCAGCTGGAATGTGGCTACTTCTAAATAAGTTTTGTAAACAGTTGCTTTTCCAACCACTCTCAACACTTTGGGGGTGTGCTCGATCAAACTTGCGCGAAGAACAGGCCAAGCGATGTGTGAATTTGGCTTCACTTGTGTTTACCGTAGTCAGATGCATCACAAAAGTTCATTCGTTTGACGTATTTTGTGTTATTCTCTTAAATTCAACAAACGTTAAATAAAATATGTTACAATAAATTACGTTTAATTGTAGACCTACAGTGTCAGTACAAACAAACTCAGGTCACTCTTATTTAGCCATATTTTAGTTCGCGCAGATTTATAATTCCCACTGGTATTATTTTGTTTCGTAATTATATACTCTGAAGATACATCAAATGCATAACGTTTGAAATTAAAAATTTTTAACTTTTAGTAGTTGTATATGACTGTTGTGACAAGTATTTGCTTTCTAACCTGTGTTTATCTAAATGTAATGTCTCGTATTGGCTCACAAGATTAGTGTTTCCAATATACTAAATTATTCTTAATATTACCATGTTAAGTGGGTCAAACAACTGCAGCCAAATGTTACGCAGAGGTACCAATCATTTGCCAATGTTATCAGTAGAATTTTGTTTCAAAATCAGCAGTTTTAATTCATTTTCAGTTGTGACGATATTCATCCCGCCGTTCTTGACAAAATCATAATACAAACAAATTTACATAACTAGAAAAACAGTAAATCCAAATGAACATTGACGAATGTTTGTCATTCGCTACAGCTGTGATTTTTTTCATCCAAGCAAATTGCTGAATTAGTATTGAATAGGCACAAATGATCTTTAATAACACACCTGCTCGGTCTGCGACACGCTTCAGCCAGCAGTAAGCCTATGGGACATGCATAGTTTATTTGTAGTGTATTTGAAGATCTCTCATTTAAATACTACCATTTTTTACAACTTTCTCGGAATATGGAAAGTTGAGTACATATTTTGTATGGATTACAGTTAAAATGGTTAGTATTTTAGTTTCAGCAATACTTAAAGGCAAGCATATAGCCCATCTTTCACAATATCTAAAACGAAGTAAATTTTTTTATCTTTTGTGATTTAATTTACTTTTTAACTTTCGAAAACGACATAACAAGTCCTGGCTTAAGATTTTCAGCTGAGAAGAACTTTGTTTTTACCATTAAGATGTAGCAGGCAACCAATATTGTTGCACATTTTGCAACACATGTGATATAGACGCACACTTGAAACAGTTTTATTGCGATAAAACGTGCTTAAGGAAAGATGTTTCAAATCGTTTAAATATGCTATGCCCACCTTTAATGAGTTCAATTGTGTATGCCAGCATAAAAATCTGATTTGAAAACAAGTAATTTCATCATTTTCTATTTCGCTTATTTTGCCAATGATAATAAAATCTTTCTTTTTACACAGGATTGTATGTCATTCATTGTTTTTTATTACATGCAACACTACTTCCATTTGAGATTAAAGCAAATATACTTATTCTGTCTCTCATATCCGAAAAAAGTAAAAGTATTTGGTTGTGACTTGTGGTACCCTTCCACAATTCATAATATATATTTTTAATCAATTAAATAAGAAATTGTCATTTTTATATAACAATATACGCCATTTCAATGTCTTGATATCACGTTTGATACTCTGGAATCTCGCTTCTGGTGTCAAAAATGTATTAATATTCTATTACAGCAATCAATTTCTTAAACCAAAGACGTTTCACTACCATAACGGTCAAGTATTACATTACTTTACCAACTGTGTCCATCACTGATTTATTTCATGCAAATACAACCAATTACGCTGCCAATTCCAACACTAGTTATCGCTAGTGCACTTTAGATAACACATGCAGGAATACCAATATGGTAAAACTGAAAACATATAAATCAGTATTATTTCATCCGTAATTTCGTAGGGAAGCCAAGTTAATCATACGAACTATGGAAAATCCACAATACTTGGCACTTCTGGTTCGCGCTGCATTAAATGTACAGCGGCCCTAATCTTATGTTTATGTTGTAATTCATAACTGATATGCCGATGAATAATACCAATGACAGATAAAAATAAATTTACCGATATTGAAGATATCCAATGCCGGTTATCAGCTATCAGGCCCTCACAGACGGTGGCTTTTATGTGATAGAGTTATTTTCTATAAGTATTAAATAAGGTAATAAAATTTATATATATATGATTTTACTCACTTGGATCATCAGTTTGTAATTGCTAGACTTTTGCATCAGTATACCACTCACACCCTTCTAAAAAAAATATAATTATTTTGGTATATCAGTGTCATCATCAGCAAGAAACTATGAATTCAAATTAAAAATATTTGCAAATTCAAAACTGGCAACTTACTTTCAGTTAGTAAAAACTATACAAAACTGAAATTAGTGCTAGTGGGGGAAATAAATACAAGTATAATTGACATTACGGCTAAAAAGCAACACATTTTAAAGAGAACAAGTGAGGTTTTATTGTGCTCAGCAAGACTGCTTTTGCAAGGTTGTGTAGCATATTTCATGCTTTTTTTTAATTTAACTCAGAAATGGTGTATATTTTAATGGCATCAAATCACATGTTGTGATGGAATTATGACAGAATTATGACACGTTATTTTGCGTCTCAAAATGTTACAGTTTGTACTTTGTTAATATTTTTATACATATTGAAATATTTTGATTAGTAAAAACAATAAAGTATGTGCACAGGTGGATCTCATATTTGGGGACACCTGTTTTTCGCAAGATGAAAAAGTGTACGATATTAGCAAAAATTGTTTTAGCTATTTGAAATAGTAAAATAATTAAATGCTTCACAAAAAAAACTGGATTATTGTGTATGATTGGCAATTGAAGCAAAAAAAAACGTGGTTGGTTCAAGTAATTAATTGCGATAGTTTTTGTTGAATTAATTTTTAGAAGATTTGCATATTCTACTGCTTGTCAGGACTACAATTGATTAGTATCAAATTATGTTAAAAGTAAAACCGAAATATCTGCGACTGGCACGATACTGCAAGCTGTGGATGGGGTGGGTTATTTCCCTTGCAACGATAATGTGCAGTCGTGCCACCGAGTGAAGCATTGCCAAACTCGATATTTGTATTTGATGACATTGCTTGCGAGAAGCAAAAATTGCACCCAGGAGTACTTTAGCATGGGATGCCATAAGAAGATAGTCTGTTTGTACCTCGACCAGACTTATTCGCGCATTTCCAAACGGCTGCTCTGTGACAATGCAAACATGTTGGTGTTGTTTTGCATGGATGATACGAATTTGCGGCATGCTTACGAGAATCATGTAAATACAGACATGACATAATTGGATTTTAAGCATCTGTATAACTTGTACTGAAAAGACAAGTACGGATTTTTGACGATCGTTAAATACTGACTCCTATATAATGGTAGGTACCGACAGGGATTCTATCATTTTATCGTCGACCGTCGAGAATGAGTTACAGCACATCGAATTTCGGGCAAAGTAGCCTCAAGCTGCTTCTTGACAAAGACGAAGATGGAGGTTGTCTCGTACCAAGATACGATGGAACCTGCGATGCTGGTGGAAGAATAATTCGAAATGTTGGCGAACCCAAACAATACTAGTATGCTGCTACTAAAAATTTCGTCCTCGAAACTGGTAATACCATCATCTCAGAATTTCGCAGTATATTGTCCGAACAAATCACATTCTTTCGCTACTATCTGTCCGAGATTGGGGCGAAAATAGAACGTGTGAATGCCAAGACCGTCCACAATATGATGGTCATAGACGAGCACGTGACAAGTGTTCAAAGGCAAATTGCCGACAGATTGAATGTGGCATCGGCACAAAATTAAGAGTACATGAAAGGGTTGAAAAATTCCATAAATCATACATTCACTTCCTCGATTTCCCGTATCGCCACGTAAATTGATTTTCAGAACCACGGCAGGGTAATTTTGAGTGCCTGCAGCGAACGCCTGGGCAAAATGTAAAGTTTTTTGGGGGAGATGCCCTACTAAACATGTAGAATAAAGGAACAGTAAATATTTTTATTCATTGCGATGTCAGAGATTGCTAGAGACTTACATCGGGTGATTCAGTCTGTTCGTTCAAAGTATTTACACGTCAAGAGAGCCACAATTTCGCGCTACCTTATAAATTAAAAAGATTGCAAGCCCGTTACTCGTCGTCTCGAAGTACTCAGGGAGAGCGATGGTGCACCCATAGTCGTGAAGACCGAAATCGACGGTACTACTGAGCCTATGGAGAAGCAGAAACATAATGATATACAAACATATTGGGACGAAGGATTGGATGCGGATTTACCACACAAGAAGTGTATTTTCAAACCAAATGCTCTGGTTTGTCGCTACCTACGATCGTACACATCCTGCAATAATGATGCGACATGCGGCATATACACTCATAAACCGGGCTTTACGAACTTCTATTTCTCAAAGAGCCCAGAGAGTTTACAGAACTCGACCTGCTGGAATACAAGACTTTGCTCGAACTCTCGCATGCACTTTACCAAGACTACAATTCTGAGATAGGTGTATATAAGGACGAATATTATGAAAAAATTGACATTCTCGCAGACGTCTTCAGAGACTTAAAAGCGGCGAAGGTTTGAAGAAGACAGACAACGACAAGAACCCCGACTACGTATTCTGGTACGACTCGAACGAGCTGATTGATAGGCTGCAACTATTGCTCGCTTCACAAAGGATTGTAAATTACTCTCACACTTACGAGATAATTTCAATCATCAAAGAACTAAAGGAGAAAGGCTATGAGTAAATTGGGAATCGTCAACGAAATGCACACATCTGTGAGACGCAACTACCGTCGCAGCAAGGTCGTAATATGTAGGATAAACGACCTATTTCAAACCGACTTCGTAGAGATGATACTATATTCTCAGGTCAACAAGAGCTACAAATACATGTTGACCATCATCATCAATGCCTATAGCAAATTTGCCTGGGCCAGGCCTGTAAAATCGAAGAATGCACACGATGTCACCGAGGCCCTGTTAGATGTATTGCGTGAAGGACGCATCCCGACTAATCTACAAACCGACCAGGGCAAGGAATTGTAAAATTCAAAGTTCAAGGCCCTGATGAAGAGACATATAATAAATCGTTATTCCATATACAGCAATATCAAAGCATCTATCGTCGAGAGGTTCAACAGGACTATGAAATGCAAGATGTGGAGGCATTTCGCTGCGAATGGCCACTACAAGTGGTTGGATATACTCCCAAAACTCACACGTGAATATAACTCTAAAGTGCACTCAACTACACACATAAACCCCAAAGTCGCCAAGGACGACTCCATGGATCGAGCCTTGTATGCTATTCCGAAAAGGAGGGACCCACGCAAACCTAAAGCCAAGGTAAGAGACCTGGTGCACATCTCCAAACATATAGGCGTATTCGAAAAAATATTTACAGGGAATTTGAGAATCGAACTATTTCGTGTGCGACGTATACGCAATTATGCTCCGAGGATCTACTTTCTCGAGGATCTGATAATGTTCCCATCCATGGGGGTTTCTACACAGAGGAGATCCAGTCTACAAAGTTTCCAGATGTTTATTTGATCGGGAAGGTGCTGAAACGACGCAATGGACGGTATAATGTCAAGTTGTGGGGTTTCTCAGCTCGCTACAATTCTTCGGTCAACGATGCGTACATCTAGCAGTGAACACCGAAGATTGCAATTAATATACCTTTTTATATGCGTTTACTCATGTTGTACTTTACTGAATAATGTTTGTGTTAAAGTATGCTGTGGTTTATCTATTTAAAAAAAACCTGCTTTATGTAAGAAATTATTTTTATTAAAATTAATTATATATAAAAATTATCCAAAACTATAAAATATGACAATTTATATTACGTCACCATTCGGTACAGGTCTATAGCACTATTGTCGATATTAACCCTAAATTATCTTTGGTAATTGAAACATGAGTTACCAGTGCGCTCTTGTGAGTGATACTAAAAATAAATGGACAGTAGTTATGGCATGGAAGGAGTCGAGCAAATATGAGTAATAGACTGCCAGCATCACCTATAAGTTAAAAATATAAACAAATATGGTGTTTAAATCACCAGCTTGCCAAGTGGCGAAATCGATTATTAACACACTACTGACTCCTAGGTGTTGAAAATGAAAACAAATGACATATGAGAAAAACCAAGATGCTTGCATACGATGGAATTAGTGTGAGGGTGGTGGAGGCCTGTCGAATAATTAACCAATGAGAAACATTGGTGGTGCGTCAGTCGTTTGCTAGACGTGGTGCTGGGCAAACTTCCAGAAATGTAAGTTTTTTTATATACATTTGTAATGATATATTTAAAATAAATTTTAAATAATAATTTTTTATAAATTTTAAAAATATTTATTTATAGGAATTTTTGTTGTGATTTATTTGAATTTTTGTTTCCAAGGTCATGGGCACGGGGTCAAGGTCAAGGTCACGAGTCCAGGACACCGACATTCAAGATAGTGGATAAGATGGCTGCCGGGCTAGCGGAATGTCAAAGCATGAACGGTGTCTGGCGCCTGACCCCCAGCCCCTTGACACAGAGTCATCATAACTATTCCACTATTACTTCATTTCCCGTCCTTGCTTGTGCTTGTCTAAGCAACATGCTACTCACTCCGCCTTTGACGAGACGTTAAATCCAACACGTTCACGCAGATTTTGTCTTAACGGACGTTAAGCCAGCCTTTAATGGATTTCCTGCTTAATTTTACTGTTGTATTAATATCTATTGGCAGTGAAGCGTATTAGCAGATTGCTAAGTTATCGTAGACTCTTGGGGTTGCGACAAGCTGCTTAGCTCGTTCCCTGGCAAATGAAATTGAAGTCCAAGACCGTCATGTTCTTTACGTACTTTAGGGCTTTTTGTAATAAGAGTCCAATGTTCCTACTTGATACGTCTTCTTTGGAAGGCACAATTACGTTTCCTTATTTTGGTTGGCCATATAAGGAGTTAAACGATACACCACTGAATTAAAGACATTAGGCCTAGAGCTAAAATAAATATTGCCACAACATATATAAACATAATGGTTTAGGTCATTAATGTATACGTACGGTGGTCATGTGGTCACCAATATTTATGTGTTAAGATCTTTGTAAGTGGAGACATTTTTTAATATTTTTGTATCACTTCATAACGATTAAAATAGCGCCACCAATCCTAAACTATAATTTTATTTCATATTACAATGTGGTTTAAAAACAAAAAACGCATCTGCGAAATGTAAACGTACTAAAATAAAATTCTCGCATTTCTAATAACATGAAAGAATATAGCAAATATTATCTACTTTCTTTTTTCCTTGGAATTTGCAAAAATAATTCACATTATGTATGCATTTATAAAACTGAGCTATGTAAACAAATAAATGTGTAGTTTGGACGTAACGTTAAGAAGTGTAGGCCTACTGGTGTACTGAGGAAAAGGATTTGTTGAATTAAACGAAGTTTTCTTGGCGCAACCAAATTAATTGAAGATATAGTAACAAGAAAATTTTTTTGCAGAAACGAAATTATTTTCTTGATTTCATTTTGCTACCCCAAACAAGGTTTGGCTGGTGCAACTAAATATGTTTTGGTTCTACTTTCATTAAACAGTTTCGGTTATTACAATAAAATTGGAAGCTCAACCAAGATTCGAATCTAGATCGTTTTGCACCCAAGAACTTGGCTCGAGAGAACCTCAGCTGGAGTAACTGCTCGTGTAATGGGAATGCTTCTAAATACATAGATCTCGATTACTGTACCACGTGCGCAAATACATGGGATATTACAATTTTTACAGATTGGCTTTTTAATTTCCTGTTTAACTTGTTTTATTAGGAAGTTTATACCATTATTGAGCATCAAAAATGTAATAACAAACACTTGTACTATCTTAACTGCCACAACAATTAGAAACAAACTCTTCAGTTGCATTTTAAAACTAAGGTAATCAAATGAGTGGTGAAACAAATGTATAGAGTTGGTTAAACTTAATATTTTGTTGACAGTCTAATTTATTTTTTTCAGAGGTTATGAAGTCGAGCGTGTATTTTGTTAGATTAACCAAGTTAGATTGATTGCTTTTAGAGTTTTGTTTACTCAACAAAATATATTGTTGGGTCAACTTAATACATATTTTGCCCCATACGAAATATTTTTTTGGCTGGAACAAACCTTTCTATGAGTGTTACACTAGTCGCATTTGCGGTTTTACTTTTGGTATTTTTTTCTCAAAACATGCCAGCTAACTATTTACAGATTCATTGTCTTATCCAACTACCATTCCGTGTGACAATTAGTTTGGTTGTAGTATTTTGTAATTCATGTTGTAAATTTTGTAAGTTTTTAATTATAACACCAACACACTCAGCTGTTAAGTTTACTATGATGCTATTTACTGCACAAAATGACTTGGCTGATGTGAAATACTTATTGTAAAACAGAAAACCCTAGCGTTCTTATAAATGACCATAATATCTGCATAAAAAACCATGTTTAAAACAGATTTGTATTTGGTTATTTGTTTTGTAAGCTTCGTAAATGACACAACGCAAAATTAAGATTAAAAAAATTAGTAATAGATTTGTAATAAAAATCGGTGACATGACCATTCGGTTATCAATTAAAAGCCAATTGAAATACGGTAGACTAACTTATATTTGATTGGGAGTGAACGGGCAATACATTTATTCAGTACAAAAATTTAATTTTAATTTAATATCGATAACAACATACATAATTTACAATATTTCCTTGGTTAGTTATTTTAATTTTGTTGTTTTTATCCGAAGAGTTGATGTAAACATCTTAGACAAATTCAGTGAAGTATTTATGAAAAGACAAATTGTCAGGCCATCAGCCGTAGGTGTCTATTTGGTAAATGTTTTCTCAACATTGTAGTGCGAATGTTCGCGCCTTTTTACGTACGCTGAACAAGAGAGCACAGTTATTTCCTAACCCGTGAAGATAGCCTCGCATGGCGGGAGCTTAGAAATTGACTATGGAATCAGCCAGCGAAACGCATCTCACGAAACCAAAAAATGTAGCGAGTAGCTGGCTAATATGAATAAAGCTAACTCCGCCACAAGCGATGAATAATGTTCATCATGCTGAGGTAAATTGTACTCACGACCACTGGTCACGTACCTCGGCTAAGGCTCCACGCCCAGACACTTTTTCCACTGGCTGGCTAGTGGCCTGACTTGCAGGGGCTAAAAACAAAAGTAGGGCACTTCGTGACAAAAATGCATGTGAATTCCGACCACGAGTTGCTAGCTCCGAGATGATCATCTCATTGGCCTCAGAGATTAACTCGTAATATATTTTCAGCGTGGTTCTTCAGTGTTCGTGCTCGCTACGGAGCCATGTTCATGTGGCGACGAGGCAGGACAGGTGGTAATTTTCAGCAAATGTCGTCTCATGCCTTCCGTTGAACACTGAGAAAATATACGCAAATTTACTACAAAAGTAATAAGAAAGTGAAA
The DNA here is from genome assembly GCA_002778355.1 of Clitarchus hookeri. Classification (NCBI taxonomy): domain Eukaryota; kingdom Metazoa; phylum Arthropoda; class Insecta; order Phasmatodea; family Phasmatidae; genus Clitarchus; species Clitarchus hookeri. The sequence goes on from NQII01000035.1 coordinate 1,321,510, forward strand.
ACACACTTTTTCCTTATTCGTTTACCGTAATTGTTATACATTTGTTCAGTAAATAGTTAAATTGTTAGTGAAGTAACCAAACTCTTATAATTACAACTGACGTCGTTTTTTATGTCCTGGCTAGAATATATAAATTTTTCATTCTACATATAGGTTAAACTGGTTTTTTGCATTTTCTAGGGAAATGCCAAACAATTTTTTGCGAAAAATGACCATGCAATATGACACCTGAGCTCTTTATATTTCATTACCATTCACAATAGTAAGCAACATCGTATGAGATAAAAAACGGAGGAATAGATTGTGAAGACTTGTAATTACGTTTGCAACAGCAAATGTTCTCGATAATTATTTCTATGACCAGAGCGACCACACTTGTGTTCTTGGATGCTCTCTGTGGCAGGCCTTACCAAGTCTGGCCCAAAACTTGTGTAGTCGAATGAGAGCGGCCATTAATGAGATATAAGTTGCGAGAATCTTGAAGTCTCAAGTTAGCACGCTGCTTGATGAGAAGGTAGTTCTCTGAATTCAGTGGTAAACAGGCACGATGACTACTGGAGGCGCACAAAAAATCAAGTATTTATCATCATGCAAGTAAAGCGAGTTGTCTATAGAGCAGCAACCGAATACAATGATGCGTACCCCTAGAATACCCACTGTCAAAAGGCAACGTCCGCCACATTTTAAGCACGCTCAGCATTCGGGAATTGAGCCATGTTCACCGTGGTAGGAAGTGTCAGCTCTGACCTCTTCACCACCGTGTTTTCCTCGAGTTTAGTGTTAATCGGTCATGTCAATTGCACCCGACAAGCAGATTCATAAGAAGTGTAAATATATCTTACGTGAATTAGTGTCTGTAAAGTATAATAATTTTTTTTCTTGAAAATACGTATGTACGTACATAACAATATCTTAACTTCAGTGTGAAGTGAGGAACTCGCAGTAGTTAAGCAATTAGCGTGGTGTGCTCGGAGGGGGCATATTGAAATGGCGATCAGGCGAGGGTATGAGAGCGCAGAGCCCGGGGCCAGTGCGCCGCGGCTGGGGGGGG
>NQII01000035.1:1322760-1347843 GCA_002778355.1 Clitarchus hookeri
GCCCTGCCCCCTACACTCTTGAGCGCAGTGCACATGTATATACACGTGCATACAGTCCGCTCCGGACGCAAGTGGAGCACTCCGCTGCAAAGCCACGTCGTCTCGGTCCACCCTAATGAGTGTCACAAGGCCAGTGTCTGATAAAACTATAGTATATTCTTTTCGCGGTTTCTTCCCACTTTTTTTAACCAAACCTTTGAAAAAGCAGCCTATGTGAAGTGTGCTCGGTAGTTTCCCGAGCATGTTGTATAACAATCGTTTTATACTTGTGTTGACATCAAAGTACCTTATTTTTGGTTAAATTGTACTTTTATTCATAAGTCGCGATTTAGTTGGATCGCCAACAATAATTGCAGCAACATCATTAACGGTGGGTGCATTGAATCTTCGCACATGTTCACCTGTTGGGGTACAATCCGCTCTTATGACAAATTTGTGCGTATCCGATGGCATTCGTTCCAATGCTGTTTTGAACATATTAACCACAGCATTATTAGCGTGAAAAAATGCTTGCAACTGTTCAATAATTCGTCTCTTTAACTGTTGTGTTCCCTGTATATTGCACCGCACATTCAGCTGATCCACCATCGACGAAATGAAATATATTTGCAGAAATTGATGCGGTTCATCTGGTGTTGGCACCATTGAACCATGCAAATGATATATTTGTCCTTGTATCTGTAATTGCAAACAAACATAGTAAGTTGTAAGTTGTAACATAGGTGTAACATAGGAGTGATTGGTTATGTGTGTTGTATCTTTTACCTTGCAAGTCGGCATGAAGCCGCCTTCTCGAATGATATTAGCTCCAAAGGAAGTCATGCGAAAGCAGTTATTGTATTCAAGGATGTGTTGAAGAAAATGGCTGGAATCGGGATCACTTCCATCGAACAATGGTTTCAGTGGCTGTGGTGGTGTAAGTAATGGATCCAGTTTGACTTTTCCACTTGCGCAGCACAATCCAGCCGTTTCTCTTTTGAACTTTAACGCATTGCAATATCGGCATATAGTCGTCATTGGTCCAATATCTAAATTTTCATCATCACTGTAGTTCGCAGTGGGATCATATTGGAATGCCAAGCGATTGTATGATGCCAATGATCTTCGTGTGCTCACGCGTTGTCTCAATCGGGCATTTTCTCTTATTATATTTTGTCTTTCTTCGCTTAAGTTCTGTGAATACACTTGTTGCTGGCTTGCATGTCTCGTGCGGCGGCCGATGTTCGCACGTCGTCCTCTAGGCATTTTGGACTATGGACAGAGTGGTGAATTTAACCTCAAATGCACGATCCACATAATTTACACAGTTCAACTTACCACCTTAAAGACAAATGCCTGCTGTTGAAATTGAATAAAAATTTGCACAATACACGTGATTGATTTGATGGTTTCCAATTGAAATGTTAGGAAACGAATAACTTATTTTTTTTACTTTTTTTTCACAATTGTTTGTCACATGAAAGTTTGTCACATCACTGAGCAGAGAACAATGAGTAGCTGTCAAACAATGTATCACTCACCGGCGCCATCTACTTGATTTGTAGTACATGCTATGTATCAGAGATGGCGCTGTATGTAAAAAAAGATTTTCCCGCTTTTCTGTTAAAATTTTTCCTGAATTTTCTTTGCTATAAACCTCACGGAGCCCGAGACCTTTCCAACGAATGCAAAACCGTGGAAATCGGTTCGTGCGTTGTATCAGAGATGGCGCAGTATGTAAAAAAAGATTTTCCCGCTTTTCTGTTAAAATTTTTCCTGAATTTTCTTTGCTATAAACCTCACGGAGCCCGAGACCTTTCCAACGAATGCAAAACCGTGGAAATCGGTTCGTGCGTTCTGGAGTTATAGCGTCAGGAAGGAAAACCCGACTTATTTTTATATAGTAGATGTATAAATTTTAATGTTTCAATTATAACTTACTTAATTAAACACAGGGAGAATATATGCAAGTGTGTTGGTAATACATAGCAAGAAATTGTTCGTATTCTATATATCACTACACTGAGTGCGCATGAATGGGGCGCGTAGTCCCTTGGGTGTAATTTTCTAGACTCGGTTAAGCTTTGTTTACATGAGGCGGAAAAATATCCTGGATGTAGAACTTTAGCATGGCTTTACAAATGTATGAAACCTCCGTGGTTGAAGTCACTGAGACTCTGCTTTAGGACTGCGAGGGTACTGCGATCGGGTCTCAGGTAGGCTTCCGATATTTCTGAAGATACATGACGTAGCTTTAACGTTTCTTTAGCATGGCTTTACAAATGTATGAAACCTCCGTGGTTGAAGTCACTAAGGCTCTGCTTTAGGACTGCGAGGGTACTGCGAGGGTACTGCGATCGGGTCTCAGGTAGGCTTCCGATATTTCTGAAGATACATGACGTAGCTTTAACGTTTCTTTAGCATGGCTTTACAAATGTATGAAACCTCCGTGGTTGAAGTCACTAAGGCTCTGCTTTAGGACTGCGAGGGTACTGCGAGGGTACTGCGATCGGGTCTCAGGTAGGCTTCCGATATTTCTGAAGATACATGACGTAGCTTTAACGTTTCTTTAGCATGTGGGTTCTTAAAGTGGATCGTTTTGATGTCTTAGAAAAAGTGAAAATTATTTTAACTAATTGAAGACCAAAGTTTTTCTTTCATGCCATCTTAATTACTAGATATCTTACGTACTAAGCTAACCCCAACCTATTATTATCAACCCGGAACTTTTGCACCGTAAGCCGAGTTATAACCAGCTATGCCTCGGAGGTTTACCTTAAGCAAATGTTGAAAGTTAAACGAAAGCATCGGATCTAGATTTAAATGTGCAGACTGATCGCGATTGAGACAGATATGGTGTGAATGGAGTGTTTTTCATTATATAAGTAATAGCAGTCTCTCTTGTTAGCCTGGGGAGAGGGGAGCGGGAAATTAGATGCCCCGGAAAAGTAACAGATTGAAGTCGAAGGAGGAAACGACATTCACGGGAGAACATAACAACGCCGTTTCAGTAAGTATCCTCACTCTAGCCACCTGAGCACCGTGCGAAAAATACTGCCACCCACTGACGACTGAAAGAGGTTTGGGCGGCGCTAAGGATGTGATGTCTTTAGCAACGAAGTGAAGATGGAGTCGCGATGGGAAGGCAAATCCTACCGGTCAACGGCGACTCTATCTACGTTTCCCGATGCAAAATCAAGGCTTGGCAACTTCGGAAATTTCCGACGGTTCGCCGTGGAGGAAGACGATGGGTCTGGCCACTGTATCGCCGTAGATCTACTTGCGAGAAGCCGTCGCGTCTATAAATGTGTGACCAGCAACCAATCAGGGGCCTCTATTAAATACATCCGTCCTTCCGCCAAAACTTGAGCAAGCTATAACATTTGACTGTTGCAAATACAGCCTTGTAAACAATGTCCTAAGTCCACGCCCATTTCACAAAAAGGCTGTGGATTTAGTTTGTATTAGTTCTTTGTTTACACGGAGCTATTCGCTCCGTGCAAGTTAATTACTTAATTACACGCGTTCCTCAGTATGCTAATACGGTATATACAGCTAACAGTACAGATATGAGTCTCGGAAAGAGAATGTATGTATATAAAAAGCCATAAATTTCACAGATTGCAATAGTTTTCAACTTTGAATATCCACACGTGCATACACACACAAGGTTGTTAAACTGTTTTCTAGTTGTATTTTATGATGATTGATGTTGTCGGGTTTGCTAGATGGTAGCATTATGAACCTAATGACGGGTGCGAGACGGCTTGTATACTGCACGACTGGAGCATTGATGAAAGAAAGCCAGACAGAAAACGCGCGGACTCCTGTCCAAGCAAAGAATATTTCCTGAAAGACTCGACTTTCTATCAGCAATTTGTTGGTTATCAGTATTCATACTGTCTTTTAAAAACCCGGTTGAAAGCAGACTCGTCATTTTATCGACGTTGTGTATACGTAAGTGGTTTATTTCGCCTTTTTTCTGTGCACGTAGCTGTCTAGACTTCACCACCAAGCAACGAGCTTGTGTATCCAAATCACACATAGCACAAATCTTGTGATTGTTTTTTTTTCTTTTGGTTCAGAGAAAACATTTTTGTAAAAGTACTCTCTACGTATCCGTAATTTTACAAGTTATACGCTTGTATATTTTTACTTACATTAAGCTACTAGAGAAGAAGAATTTTGTCCTGCTTCGAAAAAAAAATGTGACGAAAGAATGAGAGAGAAGAGAAAATAATGATTGTAATTATTTGTACAAAAAAAATATTCAGTCGGCACCAAAACGAAACAGCAGCCCTTGCGCTACAAACACAAGCCTGAAACCACATCCACATGGCTAATTCCGTCTTACAACACATAGGTTATTTTTTATTTCTTAGGCGAGAAAGTAATATTGTTACACCTTAATAAGAACTGAGGTTTGTTAATTATAGAATAACTGTACTTCCGAATGACATTACAAGTATGCACGCTACTTGCATATTTGCACAGTTGGCGTTTTATACTTAATTGCAAAATATATTTTTTATAAATGATTTTGCTGGGCCAAACGTTTTGCGAATATATACATACAAAATATTATTGCAGTATGTTCGGATAGTTACAAAATTTTAAGGTCATCTTATTGTATTCGTTTCAAAATGCAGCACGAGAGTTTGTTAGCAAGATTTCTGAAAATTGGGATAGTAACAGTGTTTATTAGTGCATTTAATGATGCTAAATTATGGTATAAACATCTCTATGAAAGACGTTCAATAGAAATCCAAAACGTTAAATGTAAGACTTGAAGATATTTACCTATGTACAATTCATATATATACAGAGGTGCAAAGTCATGGGATAGCAATATGCAAATATACAGATGGCAGTAGTATCGCGTACAAAATGTATAAATGGGCAGTGCATTGGTTGGGCTTTCATTTGTAGTCAAGTGATTCTTGTGAAAAGGTTTCTGACCTGATTATGGCCGCACGACGGTAATCAACAGACTTTGAACGCGGAATGGTAGTTGGAGCTAGACACATGGGACATTCAATTTCGGAAATGGTTAGGGAATTCAACATACCGAGATCCACAGTGCCAAGAATGTGCCGAGAATAACAAATTTCAGGCACAACCTCCCACCATGGACAACGCAGTGGCCGACCGCCTGCACTTAATGACCGAGACCAACGACGTGTGCACAGAATAGTCAGTGTTAACATACAAGCAATATTTCATGAAATAACCGTAGGAATCAATGTGGGACGTACGACGGACGTGTCCGTTAGAACACTGCGGTGAACTTTGCTGTACTGGGCTATGCCATCAGAAGACCGACTCGAGTGTCTTTACTAACAGCACGACATCGCCTGCAGTGCCTCCCCTGGGCTCGTGACCATATCGGTTCGACCCTAGACGACTGGAAAACCGTGGATTGGTCAGATGAGTCCCGATTTCAGTTGGTAAGAGCTGATGGTAGGGTTCGAGTAAAGCGCAGACCCCACGAATCAATGGACCCAAGTTGTCAACAAGGAACTGTGCAAGCTGGTGGTAGCTCCATAATGGTGTGGGCTGTTTTTACATGGAATGGACTGGGTCCTCTGGTCCAACTGAACTGATCATTGACTGGAAAGGGTTATGTTCAGATACTTGGAGACCCCTTACAGCCATTCATGGACTTCATGTACCCAAACAACGATGAAATATTTACGGATGACAATGCGCCATGTCACCGGGCCACAACTGTTCGCGATTGGTTTGAAGAACATTCTGGACAATTCCAGCGACTGATTTGGAGACCAAAATCGCCTGATATGAATCCCCGAACATTTATGGGACATAATCGAGAATTCAGTTCGTGCACAAACTCCTGTACCAGCAACACTTTCGCAATTATGGACGTCTATAGAGACAGCATGGCTCAATATTTCTGCCGGGGACTTCCAACGACTTTTTGAGTCCATGCCACGTCGAGTTGCCGCACTTCGCCGGGCAAAAGAATGTCCGACACGATATTAGGAGGTATCTGAGGACTTTTGTCGCCTCAGAGAGTGTGTGTGTGTGTAGATATATATATATATATATATATATATATATATATATATATGTTTTGTCCGTTTGTTCGGACACGTATAATCCCCGAAAAAATCAACCAATTTTCATTCCGTTTTTTTTATAAACCTTCCTTTCATTCCCACGAGTGTTTGCACGCCTTTATTATTTATCTGTATTACCTGCAAAAGTACTAAAATCTGCAAAAAAAATCAATTTTACCATGCTTTTGCGTCAGGAAGCGCCTTTGTTGACAGCTGTCTGTTTTAACATTTCAGTTGGTTGTTCTCAATTGTTTTTTCGACTGTTTTCAGAATGTCACGCGCAAGACCAAACATCGGATAGGCGAACTGATAGATCACATATTTCCAAACATCGCAATGAACTGTGTTGAATACAATTGGATAAGCAAGCGAACAATACTTGCAGCAAAAAATAAAGATGTTTAAGAAATAAACGACAGCATCCTTGAGAAAATCCCAAGCGAACATGTCACATACAAATCTGTGGATGTAACTTTACAAGAAAATGAAGCGGTAAATTATCCACCAAAATTTCTAAATTCGCTTCATGTTCCAGGATTTCCTCCAAAATATTTAAATTGAAAATAGGAGTGCCAGTTATTTTACTTAGTAACATCAATACACCAAAAATTTGCAATGGCAAACGCCTTGCAATAAAAAAAAATTAATGGCAATACTATAGAAGCTACCATCTTGAAAGATGATTTCAAAGGAGAAGATGTGCTTTTTCCCAGAATTCCATTTATTCCATCAGAAATTCCATTTGACTATAAGATAACACAGTTTCCAGTCAGATTGGCATTTGCAATGATAATAAATAAAGTTCAAGGGCAGTCATCGCAAATGTGCGAAATAGATTTAGAAACAGAATGTTTTTCGCACGGCCAATTGCATGTGTCGTGTTCTAGAGGAGGAGAACCACACAACTTATTCATACGCGCGGAAGATAGTAAAACTAATAACATTGTATACAAACAAGTACTTCATTAATAAAGATTTTGAAAATACATATACTTCTTTCAATTAATTTCACAAAAATGAATAGAACCAAAATCTTTTATTCCACAGGAACGCGTGGTAGGGTAAGCTAGTGTATTATAAAAATAAATAATTTAAAATATTTCTAGCTTACTAGTAGTCGCTTTAGCAGAGTTTGCTAAGGTTTAGGTTTAGCATTCGGATGCAAACGTTTTTGGTTTGAAACCAGTTCCCAACTTTTTTTTTTTTTTTTGTAATAACCGAAACTGAGACCCATAAAAATATTTAGTTGCACCAAACAAGTCCTGCAAGTATGGGGCAACAAAACAAGAACAACTAACTAATTTTGTTTCAGTAACAAAATATTTAATGGCATGTTTAGAAACAATCAATTTGTTTGCATCAAAAACACATTGTGTTATTAAACAAAACCTTTTTCAGCGTGGTCTGTCGAGCAGCAATGAAAGTATTTTACACGCCGAATACGGCATTACATTCTCTCATTCAGTATTACGAAACCCCAGTGCGGAAAATATTTCGAATGCGAATCAAGTTTACTGTACTCGTCTTCCTCGAGTGAAAGACATTGCCTTTATTTACAAGCCTTTGAGTCCTTATTAAGCGGCACATTATTCGAACATAAAACAATATAAATCTAAATTCCTAAGTCTTTATATTTCTTGTTTGTTTACTATTTTAATCGTACAATTCTAAAACACAACCAAGACAAAAACTAAGTTACTGATATATCTAATAAGTCTACTGTCCTCAACATGGTTGCAATACATTTTTTAATAAGGTGTTGAAAGCTGAATTGGTAGGTAGGAATTGACTTCTTTTTGGAAGCAATAACATTAGAAATGAAAGTAGAAACGTATGAAATATTAGTGAGACAATTACAAATACACACGAGCGTTTCCCAGGACTTGAACACAGAAAACCTCGTACAATAAGTTAGCGTGCAATGCACTGAATTATGGAGGTCGGATTCGGGGCATCAACTTCGGATATTATCTGTATTATGTTTCGAATTATAGGGTTTACTAACCTTAAATATTTATACGGGCGTTATTTTGAAAATAAGTGACTGAGCCTCTTAAAAGACGTAGGTTTACATGGCATATCGTATCTCTGCTTGTGTGAAGAATTTGGTGGAAATCAAATGACTGGTCACTGAGATATTCCATAAAAAACATAATTTTATTATTTGATGCTATTGTACAAACGTTCTAAAAAAAGAGACTCTATTTACGATTCTTATAATGTATTACGTGAAAGGACAAAATTTGGTTGAAATTGGTTGAATTTTTTAATATATGTGGCAGATTTACCTAAATTATTTATGACGTCGCCAATTTTAACATCGTTGTCTAACCCATTTCAATCATGAAAGTTTACATGGACTTCTGTAGCACTTAGAGTGTGCCCAATTTGGTAAAAAATTATTTGAAATGTTCCAGTGTTTAATTTAGTGAGAATCGGTTAATTGGTCCTCGAGATATGGCGTTAAATCTCCATAGTTTTCATATGGCGATATTCATAAATGGAGTACAAAAAATTATGGAGTAGCACATTCTATGATTGTATATTGCCAGTATACAAAGTTAAGTTAAAATAGTTTACATAATTTCGTAGATATTGCACACGAAACTAAGAGATTTAATAGATGCCATTCTGAAAATAAGTGTTTCTTACTTTAAAAAAATACATTAATATTTATGGCCTTCCACAGTACAACATATTCTCCAAAATTTTGTAGGAATGGGTAGATTGTTTCCCGAGACCATGAGATAAAAACTTTATTATTTATTGGTGAGGCTACCATAAAAATGGCAGATAAATGAGGCTCTGAGTATGCCTATTTTATGATTGTAAAAAGCACTGCTAGCATACAGATTTTATTTGGAATTTGTTAAGTAGGTAAAATATAATAAGCTAAAATATTTATATACCCACTATTTTGGAAATAGAGACTGACTATAAAAGAATACCCCAACTTTGAAGGTCTATAATATTAAAACCAAACAACCTACAGCCTTGAATGACCAATCAAATTAAAAGTAGAGCAGTGACGTTTTTTACCATACATTCATAAATGTTCAATGTGACCACCATGAGAGGCTCGAACGTCATATACGCTAAATAAATTAGTTCCACGCTCTTGTCAGCATGTCCGATGTTACGGTTTGGATGGTGTTCGTAACTCTTGGTTTGAGGTGGTGAGAGGGAAGCGAGCTCGCATTCGACAAGTCAATGTGAAAGGGACGGTCTGATGTTTCCTTTATGTGTCGAGAGATGACACTGGGAGCGTCTGTCATCGCACTATGAGCGTGTTTTGTGTGTTAGTTCACATAATGATGGCGACGGAACAACAAAAGGGGTTCTGTTTTATTCTGTTTACTAAATGTCAATCGGGTACTACTGTTCAACGTGAATTCCGTCGCAAATACGAACGTCGTTATCCCGATTATTGAAGTATCTCAAGTTGGTTTCATCAGTTTCGGATTCAACAAGTGGTCGTTCGCAGTCCGATATAATCAACTCGACAAGCTAGCTGGAAAATGCAAATCCCTCAATCGACGCTATGGACAGTGTTGCGAAAGCGACTTCTGTACAAATCATACAGGTTACAGCTTTTACAGGCTCTTGCCGAAAGGGATAAAGAACTGAGACGTGATATATGCGCGTTCGTTCTCGCCCAGAGTGAGGTAGACAATGCCTTCATGTCTAAGCTGGTTTTTAGTGATGAAGCGACGTTCCTTACAAATGGTAAGGTGAACAGGCACAACGTGCGGATATGGGGTCAGGAGCCTCCACATGAAACTACCGAACACGAGTGCGCTTCCCCCAAAGTGAACGTGTTTTGCGCTATATTCAAATACATTGTTTTCGGCCCTTTCTTTTTTCACGACCCCACTGTTACTGGAATCCCTTATTTGGACATGCTTACAGAGTGGTCAGTTAGAAGAGACGATGGGGGACTTTATTTTCCAGCAGGATGGTGCGCCACCCCATTGGCACCTAGCTGTTCGCGGATACCTGAACGAGACGTTGCCGCAACGCTGGATTGGTCGAGGAGCAGCTGGTGACCAGGCTCTTCATAACTGGCCCCCAAGAAGCCCGGATCTTACGCCGTACGATTTTTTCTATCAGGGTACATAAAGGATCAAGTGTTTCGTCCACAATTACCGGTTAACGTTGACGACCTCAAAATGAGAATTACGGTCGCCATCCAAATCGTAACACCGGACATGATGACAAGAGTGTGGAACGAGTTTGATTATAGCGTAGAGGTCGTTCGGGCCGCTCGTGGTGATCACGTTGAACATTTATGGAGATATATTAAACAAACTTCACAGTTCCACGGTTCATTTGATCGATCCACCAAGGTTGTGGGTTGTTTGGTTTTGATATTATAGACCTTCAAATTTGGGGTATTCCTTTATACTCACGCTGTAAATGGTTGACCTAATTGTACCAGATTACAAAACCTGCTGCAGCACTATTCGTTTGCCAAGTTTGGTTGGAATTTGTAAATTGTTTCACGATATATGACATAAAAATTTATTTCGTGTCGCTATCTTACAATATAGAGGACAAAAGATCCCCCGTGTAGATACAGTTGATAGATGTAATACCTGCTGCCAGCGTACAAAGGTAAGTTGGAATTGATTACATGGTTCCGGCGATATTACTTTACGGCAGCCATTTATAAAATAAGTGTCTGGCATGCTTATAACATACCACTTAACAACACCTGCCTCAGTGGTTTTTTTTTTGTCAAATTTTATATAAAATTGTTAATTGTTTTCAGCGATATGAAATATCTTAATTTATTCGCATGGCGCAATCTAACAAAATAACAGACAAAAGATGCTCGGTGTAGAATCGGCCGGAATCGGCAAATTTTAACGAGATATGACATAATAAATATATTTATTCCTATGATATCATAATATCTTTATTTCTTATTATGATGCTATCTTTCAAAATCGCCTAAAAAAGGGGTTTCATACTAAATAAACTTAAAACTTTTGAATGACAGGCATTTTGAAAATAATTGACAAGTCAAGTTCAATCAATTACGTTTATATGGCCTACAGTGGTATTACTGACATGCCAAATTGGGTGGGAATTAGTTAAATAGTTTTCAAAATATAATAAAAAATATACATTTTTATCATGTTTGCTATCTTACAAAATAGCAGACCAGAAACAACATTTATCTCAAGATTTAGTGGTTACACAATTGTCTGCCAGCATACAGAATTTGGTTTAAATAGGTTAAATAATTCCCGACATGACATATCACCAAAACGTTTTTAATGGCCGCCATTGTGAAAGTAAGTGCCAGACATGGTACAAATAAATAAAATTCAGGTGTCCTTACTATTTACTTCATGTTTACCGTTCTCAAAAATGGAAAGAGGAGACACACACACGCACAGAACACACACACCTATGTACACACACGTACACACAGATAGGAAAGTAATCTCATAAGCCTTTTCTTTCCTTCGGAAAGTAGGCTAAAAACTTATTACATATTTGTTTACCAGCTCTAAATTTGGTATTGTGTTTCTTGTTGCAAGCAGCCTTGCAGAAAAGTATAAGATATGTGATTAGTAATGCAGGGGGAAGCTATTGAGATTTAAAAATTAATATGTTATTTCTTTTTAAGTTTTATATGGTAGTGTCAAAACAATCCGAATTGCAGTTTTTAATAAACTTTAATCTATTTAAATAAATATGAACATATATTTAGAAGTAGCTCTTCCACGACTAAATTGGTTAGTTGAGAGCGTTTCACAGCTGCATGTTGGCTCGCACATGTTAAATGTCTGCTGAATAAAACGTAAGTGGGGCAGATTTTCACCGGAATTACCGGTTTCCTCTGTCAATTACAATTACATATTCTCCATTATAATCTATATATCAATGCCCCTTGTGTATATTACAGGCCCAACCGGTCATCATTTCTCAACAACTATATTATAAAAGAGGCTTATTTTTTGTAGTACTCTCTTATTGTAAACATATATATTTAGACATTTAATAACACAGACATTTTTAAATGCATAATTGCTGATCGGATTGGATTTTAAAACATAAGGCTCAAAAATAAAGTACAAAAATATAATAATTTTTCCTGTGTAAAGTTTACACATTTTCTGATCCAAAATTACATAAAATTATATTAACCTTCATTTGGAAAGGAAAGACTTAAATATTTTGAAGGCACGCATTGATATCCGGACATTTATTGTATGCGTCAAGCTTTCAAATGAAACTTACATTCTTTAAAATTAAGTTATGTTTGTTTACAGCGAGTTTAACTTATTGATTTCATATCACGTCTTATATCAACTGCTCCGCGTTTTTCGTACGTCTACACAATTATCTCGCTATTGGACAGCTCCTCATCCATTAAAATATTCACAGAACAATTGCCTTACTTCTTTTCTTTTGAGATGTCCTCCTATAAGCATATCTTCTAGATTCGCCGTGTCACAAGAAAGGTTATTTACGAAAACAAATCCATCTCTCCTCCTTACAAAGTTGTGAAGGGCACAACACCATGGACTACGATGGATACACAATCTGGATGCACGATCATGAATTAATGCAAGACATGCCATTTATTGATTAGAATTCTAAAAGCACTATGATATGTGTCTAACTTTACAGAGTGTGTAATAGAAGATTTTTTTTTGTAAGACAGATTTTTGGAGGGATGTGGTAAGAGCATATTTTTTCATAGGCCAAAAATCTTATATACCAGAGAATCATAGGATATTGGCGTATCTTCATCGGAGTTACTTAATGATGACTGTTTTTTATCAGAAGATAAATACAGCTGATTGGCTGTCAATTTTTCCCCAAAATTTAACATTTTTAAAATGGAGGAATTTTTTCACGTGCATATACACCGATGCCAATAATTGTGAAGTAGTATTTGTCTTAAGTCAGATCATAAAACAAGTGAGGAACTCTTCTCGAAGATGAAATATTTTTATCTAGTAGTATGTGGGCTTATTTTTCCCAACGACTCTCTTCTGCAGCTTTTTAAAACAATATTTATTGGTCTGGTTAGTGCATTTATTGAGGTTGCACTACATTACAAATATCTTCGCACGAAATAACTTCATATGTTTATTTCACTAACGTGGGTTATATTTAAGATGTGGAAATCAATTTCAAGATCTCCAAAACGTACCTAAACAGAAAATATAATTTACCAACAATCTTATTAGTATGCCAATATTCAAGTTTGTTATTAAAAATAAGAGAAGTTATGAATATTACTCCATTTTTATATTTCTCATTTACGCGATGTACGTTTTAATCAGTTTTGCTCATTTTTAATGTTAGGCAAGGAGGCAAGGAGCTGATTGGGAAATGTAGGGACGTCAAGAATAATTATGTGAAGGGATGCAATCTGAAGTCTATGACAGAAACAAGGAAACCAGTAGGAAATGATAAAGTAACAGATGTATTACAAAGATCTTCTAGTCGCTATATCTACCCCAGTAGCAGCCTGTATTGACGAAGTGTTTGACATATGGTTGGAAAGTTTAGTTATATGTTGGGCTGGTACATACACATTAATAAACCGGTCGCCAAACGTAATAGCTTAACAAACATTTGCTAACAGAAAAATGTTATGAGATTTCTTTGCACCTCAATACAATGTCGCCACTAATTCAGGACATTCCAAAACATACCGCAAGTGCAATTAAATCATAATTAAAAATGGTTGTTTAATGGTGATTGGTAACAAGTTTGTAGACGTGTTGTTCGTAATTGTTATGTATATTTCCTTTATGTAACGTAGTGTAACCAACATTCTATGTCACATTAAGGAAAAATATTATTTTTTATAAAAAAAAGTGTATTTTTCTTGTATTTTATAAATATGAAAGTGTTTTAAGACTTGTAATCTATTCTCTTTGAAAAATTTTGTTGGTGTTTTGTTTTGTTAATGTGTGGAACACAATTGTTGATAATTTGTACTTACCGTTAAGTTGAGACAATATTGTGTAGGTAGCAGTAAGTCAACAATGGATATCGCGATATTTCTGATGAAATAAAATAATAATTTCGTATGTCCTTAAAACAATGTCTCATTTTAAATTTACTTTGCTGGTAATGTGCTAGTCAATTTTAATTGCAATCCGGAAAATCGGATCCGGTAATCCGGCGTATCTGGCATCACTAAACGTTTACCGGAATCGGTAACGGATCCGGTGATAGCAATTTTTGGCAAAATAATTCCGCTGTTGCATGAGTAGGTACTTTAAATGCGTGGTGCGTGTGCGTGCGAGTCGTTCGACGCTATGATAGAAATATTTTATAAGCTGAAAGTGTGTATCGATAAAGCTTTAATAGATATAGGATCTGACATAAAATTTTGTGACCTTGAATGGTCGAAAATAAAAGACTTGATTGAAAGTTTGCAGCCATTTAAATTGGTTTTTAGAGACCCTATGCAGAAGAGATTCGACCCTGTTAACTGCTGAAACAACACTAAAATTGGTTTTAGAGAAGTTGCTCACTCATGACACGGTGTTAAGTACTGAATTACCTGAAGCACTACGTACAAGGATTAAAGAACGCCCTACTGTAGTAACAGTAATATTAATATACTTACAGAATCCAAAGAAGTATCATGAAGATACAAACCGAGCTGATGATACATTTACTAAGCCAAAGAACAAAGTCATACGATTACAAATGAAAATTTTTTAGAAAGACTTATTTAAGATGATAACTCTAACGAAAATGGTGATGAAATAGTAGAGAAGAACTTAGATTCACCATCACTTAAAAAAGATTTGACATTTCAGGAAGAATTACAATTACAAATCGAGCAAGAAACAACGTGTTATACCATACATACTAAAAAAAGAGAAAGATTTTGATAAAGTAACAAAAAAGGAAATGACTGCATTTGAAAGTGAAGGAGTTCAAGGAGAATACTTGTCTGCTATTCATGATTATTTGCTGACAATAAAGCCGACAAGTGTAGAAGCTGAAAGGGCCTTTCGGCCGCAGGCTATATTTGTAGCTCTATTAGAAGTCGACTGGTGGCAAATGACATAATTAACATTATTTGTTTTCTACGATCATTTTTTCTGTCATAAATATAATAATGAGACTTGTTAGAATTCTCAAATACATAATAATTGTGATCTCAGTAAATTACGTAAGGTTAATTATGTTAGATTTTATAAAGTCATTTACTAAAATTTATCTATCTATGAAAGTGAAATCTAGGAAAACTGAACCACTCGTTATGTGTCGTTAAAATTTTACTAGTTACCTACACTGTACTAGATGTTAATTGTTTGCTCGTTGTCTAATTTTAACATAGGAAATAGAGTTGATTTTACATATATGCTTTTTTATCAATTACCTTTAAGTAAAATACACTCTTTTAACTCATTAACAGTTCATTTTGGCTGACCGAAAAGAGAAAATCATCCTGATTTTATCAATATGGTCGGACCCGGCTGGATCCGGCCAGATCGATGGGAATCCGGTTGGATCCGGTCGGATAGAAAATGACGCTGGATTGCCTTCCCTAGTCGCTTGTCTGAAAACATATGGTCGGAATGGCAACATTGTACAACAAACAAAATGTCATTAGTACAAAATAATAAGTTAATATGAGAAAAAATATTAATTTTCATAACATATTAAGACTTCCTAAACTTAATGTTCCTTTAAACATAGTTTTTTGCGTATGTGTTTTGACAATTTTGTTAACATAACAGTTTGTGAGGGGTATAATTTGTTAACTTCAGCTAACTTTACAAACTTTATAAAACATTGTATGTTATTTATGTTTATAAAATAAAAACCAATATATCATTCGTTTTATTTACTAAATTTTTCACTATTTTCAAGCAGAGAACATTAAAAAACAGAAGGTTTATTATTGGTTGAGTGTTGGATATTTATTAGAAAATATACTGTTGTAAGTGGTATATATTTGCATGTTTTGCCAATATCTCTGACGGTTCGCATTTGATTGGTGAGGTTGCAAATGCGCTGAGTTGAAGATATCAGTTCAATCTTTTGGAATAAAATTATAAATAAATTTAACTTTGACCTATTATTTTTCCTAGGCCAAATTCGAAATTATTTTTATGTAAGAGCGTTTGTTCAAAATAAATTTGAATTGCTGTATGTGAACAAAATTCTTCAATCCAAAATTTACATATATATTTTAGCATAAATCACAGGTTATTAACTTGAATGTTCGATAACATTGTGGGAAAATTTGAGGTAATTAAACATCTAAGTAAGGCATGAACATCTAAATAATTAATAGTGAAAATAAGCATTACTTTTTAACAGCTTAAGCATTGTTTACATGATTATATGCATGGTAGGATGAATGTTATGTTGGAAAATATATCTACTATGCTAGAAAGCGACTAAGGAATAATATTAACTACATCAGTTATTTCACATGGGATGAAAATAAAGTATATTTTAAAAGTTTAAAAATGTGATTTATATATATATATAAATTAATACGTTTGTGCCTCCTTCTGTGAGTAAAATCGGTAATTGAAAAGCACATGCGACACATTAAACTGCTACAATTGATAACACAGGAAGGAACCAATGTCCTGGACAAGCTATATAAAGCAATTTAATAAAAGTGTATGCTTCAGTACCGGCTGACGCTTGCAAGATAAAGCCTGAGAGCAAGCAAACATGATAAAATACGAAAGTAGCTTCTGAAATGCGAAGGTCTGAGTCACACAATATGATCCAGCATAGATTTTGTTGGTAAATTTGGCTCTTCAGGGGGAAGAATTACAAACTGACTTTTATAGCCATAAGATATTGTTATTGTCTTTCGTACGAGTTTGCAATACTATACCACTTCCTACGTTTATATAGGCCAGACTAGACGTACCACATAAATATATTAGTAATATTCGTGCTCATTCAACTGGAGTGATACAGGGGGGATACAAGGAACCAACCAAACATATTCGTCCAAAGATTTCGATACGGCATATCTTCTAAATTTGTTATCGAATGCAAACTGATTTCTAGGTGGTCAAGGCCCATTACAAATTACACCTGGTCTCTTGTTATAAGGAGCGAAAGTTCGGCATAATTGAAAACATGCATTATTATTAATTATTTGCCATTCCTTACTGAATTCCGCTCTCTCACTTAACAGATGCGGAAGGTAAATACTTTGAAATATCCTCAACATTTACCTGAATTGCTACAGAACTTGCTGACAGTGCTAGATGTAAACACAAATTATTTTTGCATGAATTAGAGATACACGTAGAGAAAGGTTTTCTTCTTCTTTACTTGTTTATCGTCCAGGTTCGGTCCTATACTCACAAAATCGTTCCTTAGCCATCTATCACAGTGTCTAAAAGCTGGATATAACTGGGAAATACGGTCAGTCTATCGCCCAGGGGACCTCGTACTGCGTCTAAAGTTTGGATGGGAAACATGATGGGGACGGCAAGACATTTAGACTGAAGCTGCCGTGGCCAAAGACTTTATTTAAGGGGGTTTGGTCCCAGAACTTCCCTGAAACGAAAACTGGAAACCATACAGAACATTTTCAGGAAGGCCGGCACAGGGATTGGAACCCATTTATCACCCGTGTTCCTGTTTAACAAACAACACCTCACAACGCTCGTTCGATGCTTGTGAAGTTTCGAACCGAAAACATACTTTTCAATTTGACAGTATTATAACATATATGTATTTGTATACTTACCCGAATGCCACATTTAATCTTTCAGTCTTATTAAAATTAACTCATTATGGTATCCCGTTATGAGTTATTTTCACCCACTAAACCAAGTAGTACATCAAAGGACGAGACTGACATTCTATAGTACTGAAATATATTCGCAAAGTACAGTCTGTGTTTACTGAACATAATATGACTTTGTCCTATTAAATGCGGTTGGGTAATGTGGAGTGAGTCCACCAAAGTCTTTTTGACGAGTTTTGCTACTTTCCTCCAATAACTGAAGTCCAGCAATGCACCCAACCTACCGGTGTCAATTTAGAAGCTATAATAGAAAGCAGCAATATTGTGGTGTAGGCAGAGATCCTAGTGCTTTGGTCGCTGTTTGAACGTGAGCTCTTGACATGCAGGTGCAGATGGCGATGTTGCGAGGCGATTGTTAGCGGAGAAAGTACGCCGTGTAGAAGTGGAACAGTTACGGATTGGAGACACGGGAAGAAGCAGGAGCACTCCAGTTAAACGCCACTACGACAGCACTTCTCGCTACGCAACGCACGTCTCAGCATGCACGAATTTCGGATCGAGCCAGCAGCTCTGGTGCTGGGTAGATAACGAATAATCTCTAATCTCTCAAAACAGTTGTGTCCATTATAAGAAAAGTAACTTTAGGGAAATGTCTCCCTACCAATAATGCAGTTCCATGGCGGCGGAAGTCTAAAGCTACGTATGCTTCTGACTTATGTTTGTGAAATCTTCATGTGAATAAAAAACCTTCCCGCAAGTTCGTGCATTTTTAACGAAAACAATTATTGGTTCTTGAGAAGCAATTTTACATTACTTAGCGAGACTCATGTGTTAGGTGGAGGGAACTAAAATTATAATATTCCAGTCATGGACATATGCCAGACAATACAAGCGTTGGCCATAGAGAGCGTCAATTAATAATTCACGCAGCACCCACCTATAGGCAACCGTCGGTACGCTTAAACAGTGTTGGTTGCAGAACCCGCAGGTGTTACAAAAGTAATTCAAGTCTTTCGAATGATCGCGTCTGTGCTAGAAAAATGATAGGTCTAGAAGTAAATTGCATTGATTTTCGTACCGTGGGTATCAAAGCAGGTGTTACTAGGCATTTTATGAATTATTTGCTACAGCTTAAGTTATATATGTGCATTCCAAAACATTATAATGAATAGTAATACCTTGTTCAGCTATCCGTTAATTACAGCGCAAAAATTTTGATAATTTTTCTGAGACCTAAACTTGCACATTTGCATTATGTTACAAGGATAGTATAGTATTTTTCCACTCGCCTGACAATATGCGTATTCAAATGGCCATTCTACGCTATGTACATTTTACCGAGAATTATTGGTGATACATAGCTTAACTGTATTGCTAATATGTGTTAATTTCGGTAAAACCCTCGTAAAATATATAGCCCCTTTTATAAAAACCGAAGGAAGAAAAGGTAACATTGCGTTCATTAGGGTTTATGTTTTTTAAAATCATATCGCTGTATGTTACAGAATATCATATGATAGGAGTTATGAAATACATTTGTCATCTTCGAATATCAGGAGGTATTAACTCTTCTTATAATTTGTGAGCTACTCATTGTAGAAAATGATAACATTCAATGTATTAAAATAATGTATATCTCCACCTCTCTCTCTCTCTCTCTCTGTCTCTCTCTCTTACTAAAGGATTAAAAATATATATTTATGATTTTTATCAACACGGAATAAAAGATTTTTTACATGATTTTTTTCTTGGTAGTAATTACAGTTCACCACTAAGCCGTCTTTAACAAAACATTTTTTTTACTGACGTTACAGGCAAAAATATTAGTTAAATGTGTGAGAGAATATATTTAAGATGTCACCTGTAAAATCCATATCCTTAGTAATACATCTGATACGTTAAATATTCAGTAACAAGAAGGCCACCTGTAGGTGCGCATATTATATTTACGACATAAGCACTAGTCATAAAACTTTATATGGTTTACAAATAAAGTTTTTTTTTGGCACGACCAGGTACAGGTTTATATTTTTCAACAAGGACCGACTTTCATGACTTAACAATTCTTTAAACGTCTTGGCTGTCTGTTTCAGAGTTACGTAACTATTCCGTAGATATTTGAAACAAATTGAAATAATGTCTTAGACTTTCATGTGTTTTGAAAACTTACCACAATCCCAATAAAATGCTGAAAATATAAACATTGTCAAAGAAGCTAAAAAGAATTTATGGCCGAAGCAAAATAAAGAATTATATATATTTAATATGGAGAAAAAATGGTTAAACTGAGTTCCTCAAAAAATGTTCTCAACTGCAAATAAACACAACATATACATTTTATATTTGAACGGTGACGGGTAACACGCCGTAATTATTGTGGTCTAAAAGGTTATTGACATATATCCAGCTCACATGTTACATATTGCCCAGCTGAATGGCTGCATATCCGTTCTATATTTTTGCATCTAGATGATCAACTTAATATGCAAGCACTCTCTGTGTTTATGGCATTTGTCCCTCGACAGACTAGTTTACCAAGGAAGCACTCCAAAGAAACCAATCTGTCAAACGCCCAGAAGAGAAGGTTACGCCAGACTGCAACAAGATTTGCATTTCCCGAAACAAACGATCCCGCCTGGCAAAATAAATACATTTACCATTATTTACAAGAACTGATGTTTTAAGCACACGTTTATGTTTACATTATTTGAAACTATAACATATTTTGTGTTTAACGTCCTAGTGTAAATAAGTTAAAAAAATGAAAACATGTTTCTTTTTATATATAGCCATCAATATATCCAATCCTTTAATATCAACAAGTGACGACAGAAGTATGAGATTAATGCTCCATATAAAACTGGACAAAAATAAATTTTTATCACTGGTGTTATGCTTAAGATATAATTATACATCAATAAAAATTCTGATCTTTATTCGCTCTTTAAATATAAAGTATAAAAATGTTAAGTGCATACATATATTTATATAGCCTAATCAACATTGCTAGAGAGCTTGCGTATATTAATCATTTTTTAGTTTTAGTGTTTACTAGCACCTACACATACTTAAAGTTCAATAATATATGGCATAAATTTGTTGCCAACAGTTAGCATAAAGTTAGTTATTTATATACACAAATATTTTCTTAAAAACAGTTCTTAAAATTTTGGAATAATTATCCTATTTCCAGTATCTCTGGCTAATACATCGACGATTTGTACCATTTTAATTGCCAGTAGTAGAAAAAAAAAATACTTACCTGCAATTCAAGAGGCATCCTGTGTCGCTAGAATATGGGAACAAAAGTCACCGCGATTCAAAATACCCGCGAGATTATAATTCAACCCCCAACATTCACGAACCTTTTGCCAATGCGTGTAATCTAAACCCCTGGCATTATAAACGTTTCAATAGTACAAACTTCATTAATATCAGACGTGGTCCAATCAATGTACAGGGATTTGACGTAATTTTAATTTGGCATAAAGAAATTATAATTTACAAAAAAAGTTATGTATATTCTTCTTGGGAACACAAAAGAGCCAGCACACCTACATAATTCCAACAGGAACAGCCAATGAGGGCACTCGCCGTCACAGAAGTCACGTGACGCCGCCACGTCAGTTGGAACGAAGAAGTCCACGTGGGCGGTTTCTGCTCGAAGTCCACCAGCTCACGTTCATCATGTCGCAGGGACCAAAGGTTGATTGTATTATTCATTAAGGTTGTTAATGAGGTCACGCTTTAACGTTTTAATTTTTGTATTAATTTTCTAGGGACTTGCGGTGGTGAGGTGAATGTAGGGAAAATTTTCCATGGGGAAGTGAGACTACTTGTTTCAAGTTCCTTCGCTTTAATCAAAAACATTATGAGATCAGATGGCGAATAGAGGCTTATTTATTAACTTGAATCATCACAACAATAAGAACTGCTAAAATGTGCTAATTTTGGTGTTAAGAAATATGAATGCATTCCATCAACAATTTTCGTTTTATATAAATATATTCACATTTTTAAGAAGCCACTTAAAAATTAACTAAGTAAAAATAGCTGACCTCCCGTGGTGCAGTCGGTTGGTGCGTTACCGGTCTGGGGTGCGAGAGGTTCTGGGTTCGAATCCCAGGCAAGGCATGGGTGTTAGTTTAAGTTAGGTCCATCCCCTAATAATCCTGTAGGTATAACCACGGGGGGTGTTAAAAAGCCCAATCCAATCCAACTAAGTAAAAATCGAATGATTGGAGATGTGTTTAATTACATTTTGGAATAAATTATTTTAGGCGTAATCTGTGAGAACAGTATTTTAATAATAAATCACCTTTCGGCATGAAGCACCATGTTAATAGATAAGTTTTCCCGTTACACAATTAAAGATTAAATGAACTTTACATTGGAAAATGTTGACTACAATATAATTTATTAATTTTACTTTGTGTAAACTTATTTCGAGTATGACAAACATTATGGTTACAGACTACGATTTAAATGGATTAAGACTTTCATTTTACGCCAGAGTTGTTAAAAATAACTCCATATTTAGTGGTGATGGTAGCTTACCGACACATTGTTGAAAGAAAATACTCTCAAATATACAGCAAAATACTACTGCAGAGCATAAATTTATCTATAAATTTACATTATCTTAATATTATAATATTAAAATAAAACCTCATAAGGTGAATAACTTCATGACTTTTATAACATGATATGAGCAGTTCGACCGCCACACGCGCCTAAGCAACAGTGTTCCGTCTTGTAAAAATTCCTCTCTGATTCTCTCTAGAAAAACAATAAATAAACCCCTGTATATCTTCAAAACTTCGCTCTAGAACATTTCCCCTCGTTCATGAAGTGTAGACGGCGCTCCATGGTGACGTCACATGTTGCACGCACGCCTACAGAAGTTCTTGAAAACAGTAGTGTTGAAGGGGGGCAGGGGAAACCCCACAAGGAAGCCAGCAGGTCAGCTTGCATTCAGTTCCACACCAGCACGCGCCGACAGCGGCAGCGAGCGAGTACAACGGGGCACACATACCGAGGTAATAAGGCACGTCCACGACGTCAGTGGGCAATCCACGTAGATTCCCGTAGAACATCAACTTAGGGTATGTATGGGTTTTCTTAAAACTGGGCCCATGCATATATGACCCCGTCACAAAAACTTTGCTTCAAGTAGTAAATTAGATATTATGGCTTTTCTAATACCATATCAGGATACAGAGGAAAGGCGTTCAGTAAACCGTTTATTAGTTAAGTGTTGGCTATTGGTTTACATTCGTCTGATAATGTAGTACACAAATAACGCAAGAACTGCATATTCTGGAATACATGCCTTAATTGTTTTACCATATATTTTGGACTGTACTTTGCGTTATTATAACGTAGCGCTAGGGATGAGTGGAACACGCAACAAGCATTTAATTTTGATTTCCAAGTAACCTAAACTAAAAAGCTGTTCAGTATATCTATCCCGGTTAGCAGGAACCTAGTGACTATGTATGTTACCGTCGACTGGCATCTGCTCGAAGCAAGCAATTCATAGTTAGTGAGGAGAGTTGGCACCTGCAAGATATGCAACCGACGTATTCTGTCCGTACATATAGTTTCCTATTACCAGGCGTTTCGAAGCTTTCTGGCTTTGAACGTCTGTATTTCCATTTATTTATCAATGATATAGTTTCATTCTTGTCGTCTCGAGTATATCTGTTCTTCCCATAAGATGATTTTTAATCGTTCTGAAAAGAAAAAAAACATTCATGATTGTAGTCAATAATCAAATTAAATTATTTGACATATGACAGAGCTGTGAAACATTTAAATACCATCAAATAAAGGGACACGATTGTGTTTATATTTCAGGTAAAGGTTCGTATCCACTAGTAAAGCTCATTTTATCTAGTAAATAAAATTATATATAAGTGTGGCTATCATTATCACTTTTATTATGTCGCTCTGTATGACAAATTCAGGTGTGACGATCACAGTGTTATTTTTAAAAATACGAAATTGCAAGTGTATGTGTTGTAGCCATGAAGTTGGTGTTCAGGCCAGAAGAATAATTTAAAAATTCATTGAGCTATGGTTTATGATACTTCGATTTTATCATCGGAGACGCCAGCAATTTTCCTCTCTGCGAGGTGTGGAATTTGTGATACCATCGGGCCACGAAAACGTTACACCACTCACTGTAAAACTGCAGAAGGCTTATTCGTGCTCTCAAAATAAAATTTATTACGTATGCAAATAATTTATGTAAGTAGTAAAACGATTAAATGAACAAAGAAAGACTCGCGCCAATAGAAGTATAACTCCAACAACCTAAGCGTGAGAAATAATACTCTTAAGCTCTGTTACTAGAAAAATATAACAATTTGTATTTCAGTGTTGATCATACCTCTACCACGTTCACTGTCGAATTTCGTTCCACTGTGCGCGCCAACTTCCGTTGCACACTTAACTTGTACCCTCAATGCGCCAAAAGAAGTATAACTTCAAAAATTTCACCAGCCTTCCCCCGTCGCAACATTATATTGGACTGTCTTAACGGTGTTTTTTCTTTAGCATGCATGGCTCAAAATTCTATCGGCAAATTCCACTCTCAGCAGTACTTCTATCTATAACTAGTAACGTCAATAGACAGGAAAAATTCATCTTTTCAGTGACCTGCAAGCAAGACGTTACAAATGTATGTGTTCTTATGCATACCTGGACTGCCCATTAGCTACTTGCTTCTACTGCTGAAGAATACTACTGAGCCTTAATTTTATAGTTTTTTTTTTTTTTAGTTCAGCACAGTCATTCAGAAAGTTTCAGATATATCGTAGACAGATTCCGAAAGTGACACAAACATACACGAAACGTCCAGGTTTCCATCGATACCCCATTACTACCATATGCCTTATTTATTAATTACAATGAGATCCTTTTTAATAAAGCCATTTATATAGTCTTCAGTTAAATATATTTGTCTTTACCGTATCAAGAATTATCAAATAAAAATATTCATAAATGTATAAAACGTAACAATGGGCATATAGATGGATACACAGTGGGCAAAGTAGAGAAGATAGGCAGGGCTTGCAGAAGACATGAGTTAACAGTGAACCAACAGCAGTGATTGTATGGTTCATAGTCGGTGCGAGAACGAGTATGTTTGCCGGCGTGGCCAGGCGAGGAAGCATGGCGCAATGTAGAGAGTTGTGTAGGGGAAGGGACTGTAAGGGCACGGTGCAGGCCTGCGGGCAGTTGGAATGCGCCGCTCCCTTGTTAACAACTAGTTACCTTTTCCTCCCCCGCCCG
>NQII01000035.1:1347849-1410107 GCA_002778355.1 Clitarchus hookeri
TTCGTGCCGTTGCCATGGACAGCCCACCCCGCTTCACAGCGCTTCCAGCCGTGAGCGCTGAGCCACTTCCCGCTGCCCGAATCTCAGCTAGGCAAGCCCGGCCGCCTGCGGTGACTTTAGATTCACTAACACACATTTCATTCCAAAACTTATCAGATTGTCTCACTGATGCCTGTTTATGAATAGTGTTAAATGAAAACTTCTCCTTCACAATTTGTATTTATTACATATTGGTTAATTTCTGACTTGTAACTGTCAACCATTTGTAAGTGGTTATTTTCACAGGGAAAACACGAGAGATCGGTAATATTTCCTGTCACAACGACTTTGCCACTGCTCCAGGTTTTCCGCTGTCACGAGTTGTGACAAAATACTAAGTCACAGCGACGGTGACCGCGGCGACCGCTTCCTACTAGTCGGCGACCAGTGACAGAGATTACCGATCTCCAATCACCGTATCACTTATCGCTGTCGCTCTGTCAAGGGCGTCGTTCTGCGTCACTGGTACCGATTACCACCATGATACGACCAATCGACCACGTCTACACGATGGCAGTTCCCGCTCCTGGCTCCTTCTTCGCTCCCGTTCGCTAATTTCTGCATCGCTAATTTCTGCACCTCTCGCTTCGTCTCCTCTCCTCTCGCGTTCTCCCTTCAATCTCTGCGCTACTTCGCTAATCTCGCTAGGTTTTCCCGCCTTACTCTCTCGAACTTGCTCCTCTCGCTCGTACTCGTTAATTCCTCGGCTGCCTGCTTCGGTAATCGTGACTCGTAAGGTAATATTTCACCCGCTCCTGGCTCCTTCTTCGCTCCCGTTCGCTAATTTCTGCATCGCTAATTTCTGCACCTCTCGCTTCGTCTCCTCTCCTCTCGCATTCTCCCTTCAATCTCTGCGCTACTTCGCTAATCTCGCTAGGTTTTCCCGCCTTACTCTCTCGAACTTGCTCCTCTCGCTCGTACTCGTTAATTCCTCGGCTGCCTGCTTCGGTAATCGTGACTCGTAAGGTAATATTTCACCCGCTCCTGGCTCCTTCTTCGCTCCCGTTCGCTAATTTCTGCATCGCTAATTTCTGCACCTCTCGCTTCGTCTCCTCTCCTCTCGCATTCTCCCTTCAATCTCTGCGCTACTTCGCTAATCTCGCTAGGTTTTCCCGCCTTACTCTCTCGAACTTGCTCCTCTCGCTCGTACTCGTTAATTCCTCGGCTGCCTGCTTCGGTAATCGTGACTCGTAAGGTAATATTGCTGGACACCACAGGGTGTTTTTTAATAGACTCTCTGAAGTCTGAGTTTAGCTTGGCTAGCTCGTTAAGGGTGTCCCGCTTCTCTAGGGTTTAGTCTGGTTCTTGTTACAGTCTATACAGACTTAACTATGCCTTGGCATGCCCTGTCATGCCTTAACAAGCCACACATTGGGAAGTCATTTTAAATGGTGATGAATGACTTCGTGGCCCCACGTTGGGCGCCATTTTAACTTATCGCTACCCGGCCACCTGAGTTATACAGGGGGTGGCCAGTAGTTCATATAGTTAATTTTTATTGGTGCAGACTAAGGGCACCTAAGGATGTTGCTTTAGGGGTAAACAAATACTCGTATTCTCAGTTATTTAACACACCAGGATTTTATTGTTCAGAAGGTCACATAGTTATTACACACACTGGCGAGACTGAGACCACTGCAAGTCGTTTGCCTGAAGGGCTGGTGGGCTGAATACTATGCGTCGGGGAAGGTTGTTGATGGGAGACGTTTCTCTACTTATCTGTGACTGCGGCTTTTGGTGAGTTGTCTTCGTTGGTACCTGAGGCATGGTGAGTTGGGTGGCCCTGGTTCGGACCCTTGGACTGGCTCTCGTTGACGTGCTGTACTCAGCTGGCTTCTTCCTTCGGCTTAGACTGACTCCCTACCACGTCCCGCTGGACTCTCCCTCTCGCTCGATGTGGCGCTTCGCGGCTGAAGCTCACCACTCGTCTTTGCCTTTGGTTGAAGTAGCTGGGTCAGCTCGACTTCCCTTCTCGGAAGTCCGGGATTGGTTTCCCGGGACTTGTGATTTCTCTTTGACCTCGGCTGGCGTTCCTCGTCGGAGACCTCGCGTCCCCTCTCCTACGTCGACGTCTACCACGACTCGTCTCGCGCTCTCGACTTCTCTGCCTCGGAAACTGCCACTACTTTATCGGAAATGAATTCATAAGTTCTCGGTACTTCTACTGGGTTTGTCTCGGAAATTTACACATGAATTCTCGGCTGTGGCTCGGGGTTCTCTCCTCGGTGACGTTTCTATGGACTCACTGACTGACTGACGTCGCCATTCGGCGCCTGACTACGTCTCTCGGGGAATGGCGCCACTCGGACTCGGGCTACCACTCGTCTCGGGAATTTACACATGAATTCTCGGCACTGTTCTCGTTACACGACTGTTTACTCCCGTCTCGGCTGGCGATAATTGCTCCCGAACAATTGGCTGTGAACAACTGATTATCACTGGCTGCCTGGGGGCCGGTCCCGAACTCCGGCCCGTTGATAAGACTGCCTCTCACCTAACTGCGTTGCGTTCTCGGTCTTGCATCGCGGCTGAATAACACCTCTCGAATGTCTGTTCACGACTGACCGACGACCCTTGAATGACTGACTGACCACGACTGAATGTCTACGACTGANGTCTGTTCACGACTGACCGACGACCCTTGAATGACTGACTGACCACGACTGAATGTCTACGACTGAGTGCTCTCTTTCGACTGAGTGACTGGGCCGGCCCCGAACTCCGGCCCATTTGTGTGACAGCCTCTCGCCTAACTGCCTTCTCTATCTCGCTCACGACCGACGACAACTGAATGCTGGCGACTGAATCACCACGACTGAATGACTTCTCGCAACTGAATGACCGCTCGCCTTGGCTGCTCCTGAATTTAACCTGGCTCTCGATATATTCAAATTGGCTGTCAGCGATTTCTGTTGACAGAAAGAGGGTCTTCCCCGGCGTCACTCGCACGTTTTTTGGTTCCCGTAAACTGTGTCTGCACTATTCTTGGCCGGGGGTTACCCCGTTTCCCTCGCAGAGGGCTTATATCAGCTCATTTTCGGGACTTACCATATTTCGTTCTCACTGAGGTTCATCCCCGAAATTCTTATACGGCGGGACTTCCCTGGGGGTTTATTTCTCAGGGTGTGAATACAGCGCAATTCCTATCCCATGTACCCGTTACACGTCATCACGTAGAATAAAATTTCTAATTGAATACGTAATGTAATATTTAAAGTTTTTAATTTTGGCTAATATTACGTATCGTAATTCATTTATATGTGAATATAAATATAAAGCATGCTCGTTTACATCTTGAAAATTTCTCTCTCTGTAGTGCAGAAACAGTTCAAGTAAATAACATCTACCTGACCCACAAATACAGATATTTGAGAAGAAAAATGCTTCAAGATATGGCGGTAATTTGCTTACTTGGTAATTTGTATTGAGACAGGTATATTGTACAAACAAATCTCTAAAAAAAATTGCATAAAGATTTAACGATGTTTGAAAATGTAATCTAAATCGTTTAATATGGCGGTTTACAAATAAAGTAATGCAAAGAAATGGTGAAATGGATAAAATAAGGAAAGGTGGCAAGCAGTGACAATGTCACGACAATTTGTCACTGCAACTTTGGTGTTACTGTCACTGGTTGTCACCCCGTTCCAGGAATTTTGCCACTGGGGTGACGACGGTGAGAATAGCAGTAGAGGCACTCATACAATACTGACTGCATAAAATGTACTAAACAATGTTCAATATCTTGTCAGTGAGTAAAACTAAATACGAAAGTGGTATAGGTTAGCAGTTTTTGGCACAGCTAATCGTAACAGGACAGTGAGGTTCGGTGGCTCTCTTGCTTCGGCCCGACTCGGAATAGCGGATGCACCCGAAGTTGGTCAGAATTTACGATTGCTGACCCTACAAGCTTATACGGCTGTTTCAACTTCCGCGATCTGGAGGTCATACTTGTTTCATAGCCACCGGTTAAGCAAATCCGAACATCTTTAGTTTCCAGTCAATTTAAAAAAAAATTTGTTCGGCAGTAAATTACATGTGAAACATTCACAAAACAAATAATTTACAGTACCCATTAAATTTAATATAAAGGAGAGCAGGGTAAAGTGGCAGCTCTAAGGCTAAATTATATTTCATTTGTGTACTCTAAGTAAAACAAAAATAGAAAATCGACCTCTATACAAAATAATTGTTTTACAAACAAGTAAATATATTATTATTTTTTAATATTGTGCATTATTATATTTTTTATTGAATATTTGTTTTCACCAAATGGCCACTTTGCCCTGCTAGGTCGGGTAAAGTGGCCACTGACTGACCACTTACATTCTTCGCATTGATGAATTTCTCCTCTCTGATATATAATCTACAGCCATCAACTGGGGGCAGAATTACATACTAGCAATTCACGAAAATCAATGCAATCACGCTTCTGCCCTTGGCGAGCTATCGGAAAATACATTTAGCATTTTATTACGGCTGTCTGCTAGAAGCTACGATATTGTTCCTACGATTACTTTTCATACGGAACAGTGTTACCTCTCCTTTTGCTAACTGCAATAATTTCAAACTCAAATGGCGAATGTTTCGGCCCACTAGTTCAATGGCCACTTTGTCCTCTTTGACGTCACTACACAAAAATTTGTCTCGAGTAAAAACTAAATAATCTACAAGATTTAATAAGTGATTTCAAAGCCTAATTCATAATTTTGTATTGGGATTATACTAAATAATTGTAAACCTAATATTAACTGAAATGAAATTAATAGTTTTTATCACTTACCTTACATCAAGCATAAACAAAACCACAAAAAAATTTAATATATTCAATAACTTGTAAGATTACCAGCTCAGATGCTCTCAGAAGTCCAATATATTCCCATCTTAACTGTTTAAAACCCTCGCCACCAGACTGCAGCACATTCCAGCGAAGTAACAGTCGAAGGCCACTTTACCTTGCTATCCCGTATTTATATTTTTATTTAATAATATCGATGTATAAAAAAAAGGAATTGCAAATACATATGTGGAAGAAGACGGAAACAAATATATACCAGCTGATTTACCTAAACCTGCAGATTGAGAAGTAACACAATCATGCCGTGCTACAGACCATAGCACATACACTGAACCTAGACGTCGCTGCTAGTTCCAGGTTAAATTCCCGACTGTAAGAGTGGGTTTTTTAAAATTCTAATTACTTGTGCTTGAACAAGTATACAAATGAAAATGGTGATGTGTAATAATGAATTAAAAACCGAATAAGTGATAATGAATAAATAATAATAGACATGACAAACGTAGTAATACCCAATCACATAGTGATGACAAGTTGTGTTTTTAGTGCACATCGTACAAAATTACGTCGACCCTGAAGAGCCCAAGTATTATGTGGCGATGGCAGTCTGTCGAAACCGCCAAGGTTTATGTAGTTTCAAGTGTAATTTACCGTCGAACTCACGTGGCTTCCGTGTGCGTAATTGCTTGATCTTTCGATATAGTTGGAAGACGATACGTGAGATCGAACTCCATACGAGCCATTTAATTTTGGTCTACGTAACTTTCAGCGTATTTTAATCGGTAATTTAAATTTGCGCAATTTTATACATCAATATATGAAGAAACTTAAGCACAATTATCATCAGTAATCTGGTAACCGAATTTTTATACACAGATTGTCCTGACTTTAATTCCCGGAGGCAGCTGCTTCTCAATATTCTAACTCTTCAAATAGGAATTCGCGCCCTTGTGAATTTGGCATTCCGACAGTTAAGTTATTTTGTACTTTTCATTTGTAAATAATTTTACTTTTCGTTTCGATTTCAACTTTATCCATCATTTGTCCAGTTAATTCAGTAATAAAGCAAACCTACTGTTATTATAATATCATAATAAGTAACTACTGGTGCCATGTAGTTAGTTTGTACTCTTTGGTTTGTCCTCTTTGGTTTTCTACTCTTTGGTTCTTTAAATATATTCATTCGACCACTAGTCAGTAACTAGCACGGTTGTTTTATTTTAGGTTATTGGCCCAGACCCATAATTCCAGTAAAAATAAACGTTAGAAACGGTATTTCTCGCGACCTTATATTACAGTGATAGAAGTTCGTAGTGATACTATTTGTATTCGTGTAAGCTGTAAATATGGCATCGAACTACCTAGTCAACGTACCTAATTTGAAGGGCTGGGAAAACTACATTGAGTGGACTTTCACAGCGGAGAATTTTCTAATCGTGGAGGGCACGCTGCATTGCATTAAACCAGTTACCGGGAAAAGTGTAGAAGCCGCAGATGACGCGAAGACCAAGGCTAAACTGATCATGACCATCGACTCGACGTTATTCGTTCATATTAAGAATGTGACGATCTCAAAAGAACTGTGGGACAAGTTGAAGGCTCTACTCGACGATGCAGGTATTTCTAGAAGAATAAGTTTACTGCTGAATTTAATCTCGATTCGCCTGGAAAGCAGCAATTCTATGACGTCATATATAACGCAAATGGTAGAAACCGGTCAGAGGTTATGTGGGACCGGGTTTGACATCAGTGGTGAGTGGATCGAATGTTTATTGCTAGCCGTATTGACGCAAAAATATTCACCTATGATTATGGCCGTTGAGCATTCAGGAATTCCCATCACAACAGACGCCATTAAATCGAAGTTGTTGGATATGGAAACGGACGTTAACGTACAAGATCGTAATGAAGTTAGCGGCACATTTGCAAGTTCACAGAAGTGGCAACCTAAGAATAATGTCAAGGCAGGTGGAAGCAAAAAGGAGAAAACGCCAAAGAACATGTCAAAGCCTACAAATGTAAACAGCTCGGTAATTACAAAAACCAGTGCCCAAATGGTTCTGGCGACTCAAATGACAAGAAGATGTTTTGTAAACAAACAAACGAATTCAGTGCAGTGTTTCTAAGCTGGAATTTAGGCAAAGATGAGTGGTACATTGACTCTGCTGCAAGCGCGCACTTGACGGCAAACAAAAGTTGGATTAGGAATGCTTCATACCTAGAAAATAAAGAAATTATTGTTGCAAACAATAATAAATTTTGGGTTTTGTGCACTGGTGACGTCAATATTGTAAGAAAAACTGAAGAGTGTTTGAGGTGCCCGTGAAAGGCGCATTCTGTGTACCAGATTTAACGACTAATCTGTTGTCCGTGAGCCAGTTTATCAGCAACGTGAATAAAGTACAGTTTACCGGGAAAGGTTGCGATGTTTACAATGCAAATGGTGTACTAGTGGCCATGTCTTCGTTAATAAATGGAGTTTAGAAGTTGAGAATGCCAAAAAGTGTACTGGCTGCATCCGTGGTGTCTGAAAACACATGGCATCGCAGGTTAGGTCGCATAAACAGCAACTATTTGGGTATTGACCTTGATTAAAAAGCTGACATAAATAAGTCATCTTGTGCAGTTTGCTGTGAAGGTAAGCAAAGTCGACTGCCTTTTGCTTATGTTGGTTCAAGAAGTAATGAGATACTCGGAGTAGTTCACACAGACATTTGTGGACCTTTGGAGAAAGAATCCATTGGTGGTTCTAAATACTTTATGGTGTTTGTCGATGATTATAGTCGCATGATATTTGTATATTTTCTAAAATACAAAAGTGAAGCCTTGGCTTGTTTTAAGGAATTTAGAGCAAAAGTGGAAAATGAAACTAACAAAAGAATCAAAACATTGAGAAGTGACAATGGAGATGAGTTTTTTAATAGAGAATTTGATACATACTTGCTAAAGGAAGGGATTAATCATAAAAAAACAAACGCTTACACACCAGAGCAAAATGGATTATGTGAACGCCGCAATCGCACAATCGTGGAGAAAGCGAGGTGCCCGTTGATTGGGCTCAGGCAACAAACACAGCTGTTTATCTTCAGAATTGAATTGCAGCATCGGTGTTGGATGGAAAAACGCCATTTTAAATGTGGACTTGAAGAAAACCTGACATAAACCATCTGAGAATATTTGGCAGTACTGTGATGGTACATGTAGCAAAGGAAAGAAGACAAAAATGGTACAAGAAGGTCGATGAGTGTCTCATCAAAATGAGTTATTAGAGTTCTAAGATAGAGTCTTGTTTTTATTCCAAAAATAAGAATAGTCGCAGAACAATTGTTACACTTTATGTCGACGACTTCTTTATTTTTTCTAATGATGATCATGAATATATGTGTTTAGAAAATGCATTTCAGTCACAGTTTAAAATTAAGGACTTAGGAGAGGTTAAGCACTGTCTTGGAATGAGTCTAAATGTAGACAAAACTAAAGGTAAAATTACTTTGACTCAAAAAATTTATATAGACCAGTTATTAAAAAAATTCCATATGACAGAATGGAAAAATTGCAGATACTCCTTTAGAGACTAAATTAAATATTAATAAAGAGGAAAATTGTAAAGACCAAATGCCATACCAACAGCTTATTGGAAGTCTTATGTATTTGGCGGTTTTAACTAAGCCTGATATAGCATTTACGATTACTTACTTAAGCCAATTTAATAACTGTTATAATCAGGAAACAGGATTACTTAAAACAGGTACTTAAAGAAAACAAAACATTTTGGGCTCAAATATAGAAAAAACGGAAATCCGCAGTTAGAAGGGTTTGTTGATGCTGATTGGGGAAATAATGTTGTAGATAGGAAGTCATACACTGACTTGTGCTTTGTATTGGCTGGGTGTGCAATCTCATGGGAAACAAAGAATCAGAAAACCATAGCTTTATCAAGCACGGAAGCAGAATACTTGGGTGTCACAGAAGCGTGTAGGGAAGCAATATATTTGCGCAACTTGTTGTGTGAAATAACTAAAGATATATATCCTATAACTGTGTTTAATGACAATCAAAGGGCACTTAAACTATGTGTAAATAATGTTTACCATAAGCGAACTAAACACATTTATGTGCGCTATTTTGTAGAGAATGTGTCAGTAATAAAATTGTAGAACTGAAATACTTGGAGACAAATGAGATGCCAGCTGACTTGTTAACCAAGAGTTTGAACAATGTTAAACATTATCACCTTATGAATATGTTGGGTATTCAATTTGTTTAGATATTGTATATCATTTAAATGTGTATACTTATTCGATATAGTGGGGGTGTTGTTATAATATCATAATAAGTAACTACTGCTGCCATCTAGTTAGTTTGTACTCTTTTGTTTGTCCTCTTTGGTTTGTACTCCTTGGTTCTTTAAATATATTCATTCGATCACTTGTCAGTAATAAGCACGGTTGTTTCATTTTACCTACCAGGTAATTCTACCATTTATTTCTCACGTAACAATTTGGCAAAGGTATCCATCAATTTTAGAAATATCTTCAAGAGTCTCATTGCAATCCCTGAGCAAGCTTAAAACATGTTACATTTCTGACGTGGCGCACGCCTTTCGGACGTCATGTTGCAAGTTGGGGTTTACATGATACGTTAATTAATAAATCTCACTCACACGCCCACACGCCATGCAAATAGAAGGTTTTTGTGCGGCAACTGACAAATGCGCTCTTGTTTCTTGGCGTGCGACTATGGGTGATGTAGCTGCCTGCTACATTTCCGTTTAGCAGTCAGTCTTATCGCATGTTTAAAATTATGTGCACAATAGTAATTGCTGGTATAGTTATACTTGTCACTATGTAATAAAGTATTCATTAGTTGGTTATTTATATTATTATTTAATCATTATTATTACTTATTTTGTAAAAAAAAAACATTATTACACTTCACCATTTTAGTTTGTATACATGTTTAAGCACTAGTAACTATAGTTAAAGAATCCGCGGTCACCATCGGGAATCGAACCCGGGCCTTGCGGCGCTGTCGGGGTCCACTGTTTGCGCTATGGGCTATATCAAGGGGGGATTCCATAACCTCTCAATCCGCAGGCTTAGTTGAATCACTCCGGTATATAATATTTAAAATACAGTTAATAAAAAATTTATAGTTTAATGTAAGAATTCAAAATCATACGAATTGAAATGTTCTTTCGTTGACTCATACTGAAATTGTACAGAAAATATTGCTGAACCCCGCAGTAGACTATGCATGCCTCTCTTTTAAATTTACTTGATAAACGCATATCAATTTACTGTAAAATCGATATTTTCAAATATTTGAGAACGCAGCTACAGCATGCGGCACATTATTGGAGACACTAATTCTTGTGGTTGTGACCACTAATGTTTATAAAAGCAATAAGGGCATAATGCGGCACTCCGGTAGGCTCGAGGTTGGAATTGTTACCTACATTTAGAATTTTGCGGCTCTGTTTCCAGCCGTTGCAAATGACATTCAACTATGCTTATGAAAGGACATGGTTCATAATATACCAGCCTGATTGGGCTTGTACAGGCCTGTTACATATCACGTTCTAAAGGCCTGACCCAGTTGTCGTTGAATGAAGGACGACTATAGCGTTAAGTTGTTGGGTGTGCACGCATACAACGGTCGTTAACACTCTCGAGACACGACGGATACCACCGATATGCCAATCTTGGTTTTGTCACATATGCGTCCCATAATTATTTTTAATAATCTTAGTTTCAAGCCTATATAAGAGTCGAGCAATCTGAGAGCAGGCGAAATAATAGAACATTTGCAAATTCTGACACAAATATAATACCGAATGTGTAACATTTCGATTACTTAATTTGTAAAAATTCCTAACTTTATATTCCTCTAAACCTAATGATAAAAACTGTGCGGCGCCGATCGAGTGGAGCGGATGTGACGGAATGTTTTAATAGCAAGTTGTGACGTCATGTACCAACGAGCACCGGAAAGATGCGACCAATAACATTCCACATGTTAAAACTGCGTTACGAAAATTTTTAAAAATGCATATTCAATAGTATATTTATACGCATAAAATTACCTAAAGTAACAAGAAATCCACCCTAAATATGAATCAGTGAGAATATTTCTTTTTCAATCAGTGAAAAAATTTTGACCTGCCAAACAGTTATTTCATGCACTTCATTTGTAAATTCAGTGAAAATGTGCCCGTTTTCCTTAACTTACTTAATAATTGACATTTTCCACTGACGTGTTAACCAACTGTGCTACTGATCCCTTAGTGATATAGTTTTCGACTGCTCTGTTAGTAATCGTACGTGAAACGTTTGAAAGAAAATATTTTCATTAATAGGTAACTTAAACAACACATGAACTTATTCAATTAATAAATTATACTTATTAAAACGTGCCACTGTTAAGCTAAAACTTAGCCACCTCTGCTCTAAAAAGACTTTGAAAAACATAATAGTCCTAACCTATGCGTAAACACTCTTACAACTAAGGAACCAAGAAATGGGTCTGCAGCAACACAACGATGGAAAGGAACTTTGTTCAAGACAACCTTAATACTTTACACTCAATATAAAAATATTAATTTGATTAAACTTTCTAAACATTACAAAATGTATGTTAGTTGGTAGCTATACATCTCTATATAACTTTGAGACTTCCAAAATTACACTGCCAGGGTAGTAGCTATACAACTGTTACAATCTACAAAAAAAAATACAGATTATTTAAGGTTATAATAAAATATGCTAGCGTATAACCCGAATATTTACTATTCGCAACTTTAAAAGGCATCCGACTCATAACATTTTTTCACCAAAAGTACAGACAGTGATATTAATTCACAATAACTATTATAAACATGCACTTGCAAAAATAAAACTTGTAGCCCAGTAAAAAGTACATTTAGGCATTACACTTCATTGAAAATTGTATGAAACATTTAACTTTCTACGCATTTTACATTGCCTAATTTACCTAATTATTAAAAAAAGAGTACTCATACGTATTTTCTATACAATAGTTAAATATAGGTATATTACTAAACATTAAAGAAACATTTGCCATTGTACAAACATTACTATATGAAATCAGTTCAAAACTTGCAGATAAAAAAGGGGGTCTCGTAGATTATTACACCACTGCAAATAACAAACAAATACTTTCTCCCCCTTTACTGTGTGCGCCACCTAGTATACGCATTTACCTTACAGGCAGTTAATAAACATTCTGTTTACCCAGCGGTACGAATGCCGGAAATTTACTTCTATTTGCCCATTTTTAAGAATGTATACAGACGTAAATACTAAGCCACACCCTACATTTTTTGTACTTTTCTTTAATTATGTTACATTGCACATCAACAGCGACTGCCGGAAATACGTTTATTTCTCTGAATGATTTGGCTAAATTTAATAGAGACAATATTAAATTCACCGCATGTAGTTGCTTTGACACTTACTCAACCAGCGAAATAGTTTCCCTGAAACAGACTCTCCAGAGAAGACACCTGCCAGGTCAGCTGAGGACTACCGAACACTTCCGAGTCAAGCCAAAGCAAGCAAGACACTGTTTAACATATATTGTGCTGAAAAAGTCCAACCTACGTATACTAATGATGAAATTTCATCTTCCAGGATGTAACAAAGAAGTACGAAATTGTAAAACGAAGACTAACAATCTCCTAAGGGACATTTCACTCCCGGAGGCGAGTTTCTCGTGTGTATTTTTATTTATAGTGCCTATTATGCAACTTAAATGTTACAGAAAATGGTCGTAAGTCAAAATATTTTAGGTACAATATCTCTAGCGCTGGCTATTTAAAGTAGCGTATAAATAAGCAGTACACCTCCGTCTTTAATATTGCACTATACAATGAAAGGGTTCTCACTGATAGTCTCACATAGACGAGCTGGTCACGGGAAGGCGTACACATGCTGATAGGCGGCACTTGTTTTCTATGTAATCAGACCTCATTTGTCTGAGTCACTTCACTGTTAACTCAACACTTTTTTACCTTTGAATAGAATCGCAGCTTTTGATTGCACATCATGTAACATTACACTGGCTTGTAATGTTACATTGGCTACGCTATGGCCATTAACATAGGTTTTTTTTTTGTTTTATGCATATTTACAGGGATAATTTGGTGTAAAGATTATTTACGGCATCTTAATTCTCTTTGAATCGGTCCACGTGAGAAATCACCCAATGTGAAAAGTCATCCCACGTTTAGCATACGTTTTTATTTCCTGAATAAGTTGTATGTTATAAATGTTTTATACTTAGGTTAACTTCTTATTATCTTACTGTTTAGTTAAATATTTATTTTGTCTGTAACTTGTGATGTCTATATCATAGTCAATGTGCATTTAAAGAAAGAAAAAACGCATATTGGTAACCGTCATAAAGAGTTCGTTTTTATGTAACATATTATTACATTGAATTTAGGTGCATTATTTGCAGAGCAAGCATTTCATACCCAGCAAGTTGGCGCAGTAGACTCGTACTGGAAAGATCCGGTATCGGTTCCCTCTCTGGTCACCATGATTTTTGTTTTCCAAAATTACACGAAATCCCTGCATGCAAACGCCTGACCGATTCCTTCCCCATTCCCAAATGTCTAGTGCTCCCTCTAAGGCGTTGTCACCGTCGGCACTCAACCTTTTATAAATAATTATAATGTGTAATTACTTTCTCCGGTAAAAATGTGGGAAAACTATCGATATGTCTAAGAAATGAAAAATGTTTGAAAATTGCCAGCATTTTGGCTGTTAGCGATGCTTTTGCTCGTCATGATCGGGAACTTGGTGAGTGAGTGAAGAGATTTGGGTGTGTCTGAACATCGAGGTCTTGAGAGCCGATAAGGGTGAAGCGAGGTGAGTATGTAGCAGCACCGGAATGAAGGGGCTGCAGAAATGAGATATTCCCGAGAAAAACTGCCAACCAGTTGCATCGTCCAGCACGTTTCCCACATGCGAAAATCCGGAGTGACCCTGCCGGGGGGTTGAATTCGGTTCGCCTTGGTGGGAGGCGAGCAGGTTAACCGCTCAGACACTGCGGCTCCGGGGACTTTGTACTTTGCGTCCAAGGGATGAAAAAGTGCTGACTTTCCGGGTTACAGCCCTGTTATTATGCAACATTCAGTCACATAATTTTACACAAACAATATGTGTAACATTCACGGGTGAAAGTAATATAAAATATATTAGCCTTTTTTAATTAAAACTCTAGAAAGTTTTTCATAAATAAGATTAAACTATCAAAATTACTTTATATTGAGGGAAAAGAAGTGGACTAATAGTAAATTCATTATAAAAGGATTCAAGGAATGGCGGTTAAAATGCCGATGACATAAAACTTACATATTTTTTGTAATTGTAGTTAGATACGAATCTTTTTCACATCCATTATAAAGAACATATTGAAATGGCCTTCTTAACGAATGGTTGTGGTATAATATCTGAATTTAATTGTATTTTATTTACTTCGAAATTTCAAAATATAAAATTTTTAATATTGACAGAAATATTTTGTTCCACAGAGAGAAACTTATTTAAGTGGGAGTTAATCATATCACCAGCAGTACTATAGACGTATTTCTCTAAAAACAATTAACATAGTTGACCACAATTCAGTCAAATTATCTAAACTTATTATTTGAGTAATATTATCTGTTTAAATAAATACTCAGTTTATTCAGTTACTTATAAAACGTAGAAAAAGAAGAGCATTATGCTATGTTTTATTTCGCTCAATATGATTAAGCATGCATGAATGTTGAATAGATTAATTACAATTAAAATGCATAACTTGATATTTATTACTCTGACATGCATTTAAGTCAAGCAAGGTATACAAGAGGCTCCAAGAATCATAACTGGCTAAGTCCACTTTTTGTTCAGATTGAGTTGAAAGTTTATTCGTATACTTTGTGTAGGCCTGTAGGGAAAACCAACGTTTTGGGTAGCAAAACTGTCCAGAAGTGATTAAAAAAATGTAGGAAAGTATACCTCAGTAAAAAAAAATCGTTTTTTCCATAGTACAGTTGGGATCATAAATGGCTTAGTCCATATACTAAGAAAACTTGCCATATTCACTACAAAATAATGGTGAATATGTTTGATGGAAATCAAAACTGGTCATGTCACTGTTTCGGTATTGTTATAGTATTTCGTTGTAATTTGTCTAATAGGTTTTTCTATTCGTTTTTGTTAACAGAGCAGCTGTTATTACCCCAGGTACAAACTTGAAGACTTGAACTTACGTTTGTAAAACTGCATTTCAGGGTATTATAAACTTGTTAAAAGATCGAGTTCAACATGTTTGCAAAATACACTCACTGGTCGTGCCCCGAAAGAAAACCGAGGAGGAGACCACGAAACAAAATAATTTAAAACAAAAAAGATCTCCATAAAACTATTCATACAAAATTTACAGGCAATAGAAACACAGTACTTACGAGAGAAATTTGTTTTTCCAGTTTATTCGCCTTCTGATTTAAGCATTCAAAAACTACGGAAAACGTTTAACAGTTTACTTGTTGTAAATCTAAGAGAGGAACAAACTTAATTCATGGACGTTTGCAACAATAATTGTAGCAGTGGGTTCGGCTGCCCAGCCACACATGCTTGGTCGGCATGTATTAAACTTAATGAACAGTTGAGAAGGGCGACAGTAGCCACAGATAAAACAAACGTTATGACAGAATTGAGTATCCATAAACTGTAGACAAAGGCATTTTACGACGGGATACGGAAGCAAGACGATAAAGTTACGATGTACTCATACGACTGCCAAAAACATTTGGTATTAACAAAAGTTCGTTAACAGGCAGCATATTATTCACAACTATTATATTACTATAATATTACAATGTGTAAGGGTATCTAAAAAGATAATCAAACATATAAAAAGGTTTTCCTTTAAATATGGACAAAACATGGAGAGCTAGTAAAGGGTCGAATGAAACCGCTTCCGTACGTTATGATCGTCTTTGTCATACAGTATACAGCGAGGATAAGGAAGGCCTAAGGTTGATATCAGAACGGGTGTGAAAGCCGAAATAATAACAGTTCAGTAGTTGCAATGTTATCTTACTGTCTTATTCAGAATGCTCCAAAACACATTAAAATAACGCAGTTGCTATTTTCTCCTGATCGTGTTTTCGGATGTATTGAGAATATTATTAGAAAACACGCTATTATACTTCCACAAGATTATCGTGAAGAATTTAAAGACCATGTAAAATTTTTTATTAAAAATGTAGCATTAAAATTCATAACGTATTGATATTTTCATTTTAATAAAACAGAATGTTTTTATATAAAGATATCTGCAAGTAGCAGTGCTGTTGTTAGCGGTGAAGAACCTTACAGAACCGATTTTGTAATGTACAAAGGAGTATGCAAACAGGGTAAATAACCAATGTAATGGCTAAAGTGCCCCTTTTAAACGCAAATATAGATGTGATCAAAGCAAAACTTGTTGATGTTTTTAATATAAAAGAAAATCATTTCGGTCAAATCTGGCAAGACAATGCTATTTTGGTGCACTACAGAGAGTTCTTGAACATTCCCTTTGAAAATGACGTTGAAAAAATGTGTTAAAGAATAGTGTAAGCGTTGTGCAATAATGGAAGAAGATGTTGAGTAATTTCTAATACAATATTGAACAGTTTCCTTTTTAACCAGTAAAACTAATTTGAAAAAATAATTTTGTTTTATTTTTGAGTATGCTTTACAAAAGAATATACACTTTAAATATCATTAGAGTTTGTTATTACCTATAGGAGACCGATTTATATCATTTGTTTTTTATAGTAACACTTCTTAGCCTGTTATATATTCATAATCAAAACTTGCTACATCCTGTTATTTAAGAAACAGAACTGGCCATGTACAAGACGCCGCAACAAAACTTACATGTTACTTTGTTTATAAATAAGCCGATATGTAATATTTAAGGAATTAAATGTGTGATTTCGGAATTTTGTTATCAAGAATGCAATCAATTTAAATTTCATTTCAACCATAGAGTCAAGAACTGTATTTGTGATTTTTCTCAGAACCACTTAAAGAAGTCTAACAGGCCTAACTATGGTACAGTCGACAAGGAAAATATTCAAGTCGTTAAGAGTTGTCTACATCTGGAGCCAAGGTAGCACAGCACTTTTCGGTCCGCAAAGTGACTTAAAGATAATTTACCTTGAAATATTATGTAATATAATTATCTACGTTCTCTATCAGAACACTGTAGTTTGCGCAGAAAAGTCAGGAAAACATGCGTTGTTCTTATTCTGTTGTGTATCCAAAATATAATTTTAATAAATTTGAATTATTATTTCCTAATGAAATTGTTTAATTTATGGAGGAAAAACTAAAATAAATGAAAACCATTATCCTCTAAATAATATATTGATTGACTAGGTATGGAGATGAATGTAACAAAATCAAGAACATTTTTTCATTAGTAATGTTGAATTAAATTTTTTTAATAGTTACGCTTGTATGGATAAAAATAAAAACTTTAAAAAGACTTTTATTAAAACAAACGGCGAAAGCCATTATTTATCTTTTACCAAAATATTTCAACAGGTCTAAAATATGTCAAAGAACGCCTGAGAAATAATTGAAATATATGTAGGTTGTCAAATGTGCATCATATATTATAATTTTTGTTTGATATCCTTAAGCACTTTTATTTACAGGACTGAATTAAAGTTTTAAAATCATAAAAGATTTTTACTTATAAATTAAATAATTAATATTCCTTAAAATAATTATTTTAATTAGAAGTATGAAGTTTTGGAAGAGACAACCTGGTAACCTGGTATCTTAAGCTATAAATTTCCTCCATCGTCAAAAGTCTTTCCAGCTTTAGAAAGGACTACATAAAAGGTTAACTGGTTAATTTTGCATTTTTATAAATTATGCATTTAATGAATATTGAATATATAAAATATACTAATTAAATACTTAGAGCTTGTAAAAATGTTACTCCCTTATTTCATATAAAATTTGAGATATATATATATATAATTTTAATAAAAGAAACGATAATGATTTAGAAAACCTTAAAGATAAAATAACGTGTTATATTATCGCGCCTTTCATTACGTCACACCGGATCTTGCGTATTTAATGGAACAGCATTCACAAATAACAGGCAATTAAATGATAGACTTTGGTACACGTTTACATTTGCTCCATTTGTCTTGCAGTTTTTGCTGTGTTAAACGCGACCGCAAGAGAAGTACCGTGTTACTACATGCAGAAATAGATATGAAAGTTGTTTTAACATTTTATAACAATTACAAATGGTGTTTTTATAATTTGGCGCGTCATGTGTCTCAGTTTTCACACTTGGCGTAGTTTGTAAAATTTAATTTATCGCAATGTGTGAAAGAAATGGAATCGATAGCTGACGCGGTAAAATGTAGATTAGTAAATTTATATTATTTTAGAAAAATCGGTGATGTCATTAATTGAATTGACCTCTCATTTCTATTTATTTTCCATGATACTCCATAGTCGTCTACATTTTCATTAAAGCCGTTCGAAAAGCTAAATTTTTTGTGCAATATTTTAATAGTCTTAAATTTTCGAAAATACTGGTAGAAAATTTTTAAAACTTGTTTTGTAATTATTTTCAATAAGCTCATGTGAGGAGCGTGGGATTACTTCCTTGGCACTCCCTCTTTCTCTTCCGTCTTCTTTCCGCCACTGATTGGTATGCACATCGCCTCTCATTTCATTCTTTCCTAGAACTAGCTGAAACGACGTGTCTGCCCTTTGACAAGGGCAGTTGTCTGCAATTACTGACAGTCTCTTGTCATTCATACTTAGTTCGCTTCAACAAGCAAACAACGTAAAGAATTACGTTTTAACTAATTTGGATAACGCCTACCACGATAGACAACAAACTGTACTCTGAGCCTAGACGGTAGCATAACCATCAGGTGTTGTCGAAGAACAAACTCTGAAATTTCAGTTC
This sequence comes from Clitarchus hookeri, assembly GCA_002778355.1. Taxonomy (NCBI): domain Eukaryota; kingdom Metazoa; phylum Arthropoda; class Insecta; order Phasmatodea; family Phasmatidae; genus Clitarchus; species Clitarchus hookeri. Next base: position 1,366,697 of record NQII01000035.1, read on the forward strand.
AGTTCAGTTGAGAGTCCGTAACATTGAGGTCTTGAGAGCCGATGAGGGTGAAATGAGGTGAGAATATAGCAGCGCCGGAATGCAAGGGTGGGGTAAACTGGAGATCTCCGAGAAAACTCGCCGACCAGTGTCATCGCCCGGCACGATTCCCACTTGCGAATATCAGGGAGTGACCCGGCCAGGGATTGAACGCGGTTCGCCGTGGTGTGAGAGGTGAGCAGTCTAACCGCTAATCCACCACGACCCCATTACATTTTTCAAGTTCGTGTTCTCAGCGGAAATCAAAATGTGCGTGCATACTTAACTGTAAGCCAGATATATGTTTACATTTCCCAGTTTTATTTCAAATAAGTTCGTTAAATGAGTGGTGTTCAGTCTTAAATGAACGCCTTGTACATTTTCCTGCAATATAAGCGTGTTATAAATTATGTATGATTTAAACGAAGAGTTTCGTGCAGATGTGACGGACACCTGCGAAGCAGTCAAAACAGCTAAACGCCGACACAATACTTAACACCACAGTCGGTGCAGGCAGTCTGAAACTAGCACGCGGGCGATAATATGCATACAACTTTTAACTAGGTTATCATTTTAAATAATGCATAACTGCTTGCACTTCCACGCACACGGAAAGATTTAAATGTTTCAGATATAATCGACAGAAATAATAGAGGTGAACACGCAATCCCACTTCTAGTAATAGTCAATAGTTACTAATTTTTTACAAAGTAAATGCATACATGGTTTATAAATTTTATTAAATCGATACGTGATCTCACGTTCAGTGTCATTTCATTCTTCCGATCACAGAAAAACAAGAGAGTGATATGAACGACACTAGCCACGTGCATTAAGTAGTTACGGAATCTCTCGAGATGACCTTGGAGCTGTACTTCTAGTAAATTCACTTTCTTTCCCAGTACACGTTTCTCGTACATTCACGAAGCGTATATCGAGTTATATCTATCTGGAAATGTTTTTGTGGAAATCGCAGGATTGGAAAAAATGTTTGCAATATGATAGATATTTAGAAAATTGCATTTGGGACTAATTTGATAAGTAACCAGGAAAATAAACTACAATTGTTTTAATGATTTTTCTATAGCAACAAGTATTTCAAAAGTACGACAACATATTTTATACGCTGCATATGCGTGCGCCTGAAGTCTAGGATTCGCAGTCGTATTAACTCCTTGATTTCTTTTGAAGAACAAACATTTCGGAAATCGTATATTTGCCTTTATCTGTAGTCAACGGTTGGGAAAATTTGAACCACGTGCCATATATAATTTCAAATTGTGCCANGTATATTTGCCTTTATCTGTAGTCAACGGTTGGGAAAATTTGAACCACGTGCCATATATAATTTCAAATTGTGCCAATGAAATTAACCACAATCCTACATTAAATAATTAAAGAATATCTTTGTGGACTAGTGCATAAGGCAGTCCTGCACTGCGACTCAAAGTGTGAAATTTTGAACAATCTGTAATTAATGGTAAAAGTATTATATTTAATTAATTTGGAAATTAACACTTAAACATATACTACATAACATCTCATTTGTTGCGTGTTTTCATAATGCAGTAGAGTGCTACATCAACACATATTCCTTTTATCCTACCTGGTGCNCATCTCATTTGTTGCGTGTTTTCATAATGCAGTAGAGTGCTACATCAACACATATTCCTTTTATCCTACCTGGTGCTGCGCTGCTCTGCGGTCATTTGCTTGTGAGTTGCATGGCGCGTAGCCTACCTGACAGGTAATACACACACACTCATAAGTCGACCACTAATGTTTATTTTAACGTCCTTCACGGACATTACATTGATATATTACATAGCAAAATTTCAAATAACAACGGGATACCAACTATTATTTCCATGACCCACGTTTATAAAACAGTGTCGGCTTCAGATGAATATCTTCGTTTAATAATTTGCTGTCCATGCGTTCAGAGTTTCAAGTAGATTATTTACTGCGGTATTCGTAACAAACCAGTTTCTCGCCTCCCCTTTCAAGGGTGCACACCTTCCTTTGTTAGAAAGCGTGCTAATCCCAATGCCATGTAGACATATTTTGATTNCTCCCCTTTCAAGGGTGCACACCTTCCTTTGTTAGAAAGCGTGCTAATCCCAATGCCATGTAGACATATTTTGATTAATATTTTGTAGGGAATCGCTTTCCGGAGTATACCGGTGTTATTTGTGAACATCAGTATAAAACTGACATGATCACGGACATGTTCACTTTATTCATGTGCCAACCAAGTTAAACTGTGAGNGTGAACATCAGTATAAAACTGACATGATCACGGACATGTTCACTTTATTCATGTGCCAACCAAGTTAAACTGTGAAATTATTAGGCATATTAATATGTTAATTACATGCCTGTTTTACTCCGATGTGCATTAAACAATATAAATTGTATGGAATAAATATTTTTCACAAATTTAAACAGCATCCAGTAAAAAAAACATTATAGATTGTAACTACTTGTATTGCTTCGTTGCAGTTTGTAATGGGTTTGTGCTGGTCAATGTGTCCCATAANTTGAGAGCCGATGAGGGTGAAATGAGGTGAGAATATAGCAGCGCCGGAATGCAAGGGTGGGGTAAACTGGAGATCCCCGAGAAAACTCGCCGACCAGTGTCATCACCCGGCACGATTCCCACTTGCGAATATCAGGGAGTGACCCGGCCAGGGATTGAACGCGGTTCGCCGTCGTGTGAGAGGTGAGCAGTCTAACCGCTAATCCACCACGACCCCATTACATTTTTCAAGTTCGTGTTCTCAGCGGAANTTGAGAGCCGATGAGGGTGAAATGAGGTGAGAATATAGCAGCGCCGGAATGCAAGGGTGGGGTAAACTGGAGATCTCCGAGAAAACTCGCCGACCAGTGTCATCGCCCGGCACGATTCCCACTTGCGAATATCAGGGAGTGACCCGGCCAGGGATTGAACGCGGTTCGCCGTGGTGTGAGAGGTGAGCAGTCTAACCGCTAATCCACCACGACCCCATTACATTTTTCAAGTTCGTGTTCTCAGCGGAAATCAAAATGTGCGTGCATACTTAACTGTAAGCCAGATATATGTTTACATTTCCCAGTTTTATTTCAAATGAGTTCGTTAAATGAGTGGTGTTCAGTCTTAAATGAACGCCTTGTACATTTTCCTGCAATATAAGCGTGTTATAAATTATGTATGGTTTAAACGAAGAGTCTCGTGCAGATGTGACGGACACCTGCGAAGCAGTCAAAACAGCTAAACGCCACACAATACTTAACACCACAGTCGGTGCAGGCAGTCTGAAACTAGCACGCGGGCGATAATATGCATACAACTTTTAACTAGGTTATCATTTTAAATAATGCATAACTGCTTGCACTTCCACGCACACGGAAAGATTTAAATGTTGCAGATATAATCGACATAAATAATAGACGTGAACACGCAATCCCACTTCTAGTAATAGTCAATAGTTACTCATTTTTTACAAAGTAAATCCATACAAGCTTTATAAATTTTATTAAATCGATACGTGATCTCACGTTCAGTGTCATTTCATTCTTCCGATCACAGAAAAACAAGAGAGTGATATGAACGACACTGGCCACGTGCATTAAGTAGTTACGGAATCTCTCGAGATGACCTTGGAGCTGTACTTCTAGTAAATTCACTTCCTTTCCCAGTACACGTTTCTCGTACATTCACGAAGCATATATCGAGTTATATCTATCTGGAAATGTTTTTGTGGAAATCGCAGGATTGGAAAAAATGTTTGCAATATGATAGATATTTAGAAAATTGCATTTGGGACTAATTTGATAAGTAACCAGGAAAATAAACTACAATTGTTTTAATGATTTTTCTATAGCAACAAGTATTTCAAAAGTACGACAACATATTTTATACGCTGCATATGCGTGCGCCTGAAGTCTAGGATTCGCAGTCGTATTAATTCCTTGATTTCTTTTGAAGAACAAACATTTCGGAAATTGTATATTTGCCTTTATCTGTAGTCAACGGTTGGGAAAATTTGAACCACGTGCCATATATAATTTCAAATTGTGCCAATGAAATTAACCACAATCCTACATTAAATAATTAAAGAATATCTTTGTGGACTAGTGCATAAGGCAGTCCTGCACTGCGACTCAAGGTGTGAAATTTTGAACAATCTGTAATTAATGGTAAAAGTATTATATTTAATTAATTTGGAAATTAACACTTAAACATATACTACATAACATCTCATTTGTTGCGTGTTTTCATAATGCAGTAGAGTGCTACATCAACACATATTCCTTTTATCCTACCTGGTGTTGCACTGCTCTGCGGTCATTTGCTTGTGAGTTGCATGGCGCGTAGCCTACCTGACAGGTAATACACACACTCATAAGTCGACCACTAATGTTTATTTTAACGTCCTTCACGGACATTACATTGATATATTACATAGCAAAATTTCAAATAACAACGGGATACCAACTATTATTTCCATGACCCACGTTTATAAAACAGTGTCGGCTTCAGATGAATATCTTCGTTTAATAATTTTCTGTCCATGCGTTCAGAGTTTCAAGTAGATTATTTACTGCGGTATTCGTAACAAACCAGTTTCTCGTCTCCCCTTTCAAGGGTGCACACCTTCCTTTGTTAGAAAGCGTGCTAATCCCAATGCCATGTAGACATATTTTGATTAATATTTTGTAGGGAATCGCTTTCCGGAGTATACCGGTGTTATTTGTGAACATCAGTATAAAACTGACATGATCACGGACATGTTCACTTTATTCATGTGCCAACCAAGTTAAACTGTGAGATTATTAGGCATATTAATATGTTAATTATATGCCTGTTTTACTCCGATGTGCATTAAACAATATAAATTGTATGGAATAAATATTTTTCACAAATTTAAACAGCATCCAGTAAAAAATACATTATAGATTGTAACTACTTGTATTGCTTCGTTGCAGTTTGTAATGGGTTTGTGCTGGTCAATGTGTCCCATAAAAAAAATGCATTTTAGAAGGCAGACATCTTATTAAAGATTAATTTAAAAATATTCTATTAACTACAGTCGTTTCCTCCGCTCATCGTTATTTTTCCAGTTCTTCAGTCCCCCCTGGAGAGCCACTGATGCCACAGTAATTGCTAAGATGTCATACTCTGAGTATAAAAGTTCGAGCGGGTTCTTTGATCGTTTGCGTCCAGGTCTTAGCATGACTTGATATCTGAACGCCATGCGTGGCGTGCACTTCATAGCTCCTCCGGGGGGTTCACAGATGCCTAGGGCTCCGACTCGGAAGACGAGTCACTCGGTCGTGTGACTTGCTACGGTGTACTCTCCGCGTGCATGGTTGTTGTCGCCGTCACCAGAATGCAGGCGTGTAGAGCCAGTGTGTGCGAGTCAGCTCGCGCTGTGTAAAAGTAGGTCTGGCGTGTGAGAGCACTGTAGTAGCGCGCGGACTGCGGCACTAATTACAGCGGCGTCGCCGACGACGACGGCGGCGGGTATTACCGGCGGAGACGCCAAGCCGCAGCCCAAGACTAGTCGCTCCGGGCAAAAGGACGACGTCGCGGGTTGCTGCCTTTGTTGTGGCGGGTGTCGCAGACAGCGGCCGACCTGCTCGCCTTTTGATCACAGCTAGTCCCAAAGGGAAGATGGGGAGAAGTGGCAAGGGGGGTCTGTCTCGTCACCGCTAGCCCCGTCTACCTGCAGCCGCGTCAGGTTATTGACGAGCACACCGGTAAGGACCAAGTTTGCTCCAACCTTTTACGCTGCGTCGCCTCAATCGCCCCCTTCGCGCTCACAGCTCCGGCAAAATGCATGAGGTAACGTTGTCAAGTTCTCAAGTGTTTCCTCCTTAAGAGATCCCATGTCCTGGAGTCCCCAGAAAATGTATCATGCATATTTTAAATCAAGAATTTATTCCTTATTTCTGATAGACATGTGCTATTTTTATATCTTCATTAATTTCGCCTACATTAAACCGTGTGTCGCGTGTTGGGTGCTGAGCAACCAGATCTTCGGAACACCTTAATGTGCAGCGTAAATATATTGGACGACTGCGTACGGAAATTCAATTAGGAAGCGCTATTGTTCTTAATAAGTTAAATTTATATGTACATAATTCAAACAAGACCATATGGTTAAATAATATTTGTACCCCGAAACTCTAGATTACCTTGCTCAGTTGTCCTCACTGATTTCAATATCTTGAATTCTTCGCAGATAACTAAGCAAATTTGAATTTAAGATCTGAAAATATCTCTGACTCATAAATGCTTATATTTTATCGAAACCTTTAAAGTAATGTGGCAGCAAATGGTGAAATTTTCGTTCATGCTGAATATTTTACCGTAAGGTTTACATTTGAGTTTATATTATTGGTATTTACTTTACACCCACAGTCTAACCATCAACGTAATAGATACTATTTACGTTTATAAGAATTTGGACAAATTCTCTTGATCACGTCTTGAATACTACATATTAAAACCATAGTTTTGTTAATTATTTATAAGTTGTGTTTTGGTATANTCTCTTGATCACGTCTTGAATACTACATATTAAAACCATAGTTTTGTTAATTATTTATAAGTTGTGTTTTGGTATACGATATGAATTAACATGATATTTACAGCATATTTCGGTACTAAAATATACACTAGTACCCGGACACATACATAAAAATATACTGAAAGATTCCCTTTGATGTAATGCCCAGTACCGGCCATTATACAACTATTATACAACTGCCCAGCAGTGTATGTAATGGTGGGCATTATTATGTTGCCTGCATATTACGTTTGATACTTTGGACTCCATCTGGGACCACAGACTAATTAGCGTTGCTTTTGTATTTCAGTTTACGTCTAGGTGTTTTCTTCCTACGGTATGACACAACAGAAATATGCTTAGGTTTAAAATATTTTCGTCCTGAACGCTTAAGTAGTTTGTTTACGTTAAAGTGAGCACTTTTTAAATCTACCTTTGGAAAATGTCACTGTTTCTACCTGCATACTGAATGTCATGCGTCCAGTAAAGTCGGGTAACGACAGAGGGAAAATAGTTCCATATCTTAACATTGAATCAAAAGTATAAGTCAAACATTTCTGAGCACTGAAGTTAATTATTTTGCTTTCTGTTATTTTTAATGCATAACTATGTGTAAGAACTAGCAAATTCGTAAAGAATTTACTTTTCTATTCTAATTATCTCACACTTTCATTTGATCGACGCATGATCAAAGTAATCAGGTTGATGGCAATGTTAGTTTTACATGCGGTGGAATAATAATAAACGGTGTGCACTGTGTCTCTGATTTTCGTAATGTGCCTATCATCCCGGCGCATTTTATGTAGCTGTCGTTGACGTGAGTTCACATCCTTTGGAATGGAATAAAATTGTGTCCCTTTCATCGAAGTAGATTTTTTTTTACATTTTGGAACCATACTGTATTTCACCATAATCGTTCAACACTGTACTTCATTTTCATATTCAAAACAGTCTGCGTCCGTAATATCTGCTGTTGAGGCGCNACCATAATCGTTCAACACTGTACTTCATTTTCATATTCAAAACAGTCTGCGTCCGTAATATCTGCTGTTGAGGCGCTAGTTCCAGGACAAACGCGCATGGCTGCTTAGGGTGGAGCTATGACGTCAGAAGAGGCGGGGCAAGTGACTTGTCCGTTTCGAGCTACTGTCATAGTCGACTTATTGTAGAAAGGTTACTTCCATACAAGAACATCTCTTCAGAGGCGAAACTAAACGGTCATAATGTAAATTGTAAAACATGCATATTTTCTGTCTTGTATAACTTTCGCGTCATTACATTTTAAGGATCTTTAACAAAGATTCTATTTGTTTCCGATGTCTGAGGCGGGGTGAAAATTAAACTAAAATAGGACAGGCGATGAGTGCCACCCGAGGGTTATATCTGACCTTCGAGAAAACATTTTAAACACGGAAGGACGCAGGAGGGGGGTAGAAGTTTAATAAGCTAACCTAACCTGAACTTATGTAAGAAAAACACGCACAAATGGCTTGGCCGGGTTTTGAACTAGGAAACTCGCGGCTTCAGGGTGGCACCTTATGCAGGCTACCCTGAAAACCACACGATGTTGCTTGAGGGTAGTAAAGTGGGGCAGAGGAGCGGTGGAATTTAATAAGGAAGTAAATGAGATGACCCCGAGAATAACCAAACGACGCAGATAACTTCCTGTCTAACAAATCGCAAATTGTGAATATTATGCAAAAAATATCTGCACGGAAAAAACCGTACGGTGAAAAAAAACAGTGCACTTCCTTGCCTTAAATGTAATAGAAGTTCTTGGCATGTATATATGTATATATATAATACGAAAAATTGATCATATATCAGGCTGCAAATAAATAAATGTGGAACGTTTTTTTCTATACAAAGTTGCGAACTTTACTATACATTTAACTCTTTACTTAATAATTTTAGGAGTGATTTAATGGATGCATGAAAATCTCTCAAATTCGAGACTTCTCAATATGGATTTAGACCAAAATGGTAAATCTGCAAATAATTTCTTATACTGTGGGTTCGACACGGGTCTACAGCCGTAGAAATTAAGTTGTTAACGCTGACTCAAATGTGTTTCCAGTGACCGCGAACACACGCTACGAGCAGTTCACAGCTACAGTGCATTACTCGCTCGTAACGTCCGATTTATTGTTGACTGAAGACAGCNCACACGCTACGAGCAGTTCACAGCTACAGTGCATTACTCGCTCGTAACGTCCGATTTATTGTTGACTGAAGACAGCGACTTTCGTTCTTATTCCCAGGATAATTATCTGCTGTTGTGCGTGCAGACACGGAGACAATGAATTGTTATGGTGTGGTCAGGCCTAAGCTGAACGGCTTGCCTGATCACACCTTCCAACATTAAACCTGGAAACGAGCGGGATTTTAACTCCACCATTTGGTCGTCGATCCTTGTGAAAGAAGACAGTTGCAGAAATACCCTCCACCGGTCACTGAGCGGGGCCGCAGAACCACGCTCTTGATATAGGCCGGCGTAACACCCGGAATGTGGTCTTTCGTCTTTAGTCCTTTGGACGACCCGACCAGCGAAGCAGACCAGGAAGATGGGTGTGTACGGCCGGCGTTAACCGTCTCACAGAATCAGCCTCCGGCTACAACAAGGTGATGACTTTCCAGTTAGGTTTAATTAGAATGGCATGAATCATAATGTAATTAAATAATTATCTTGGTATTTCATTTATAGCTCCCCCGATCAATAGTAATTTAAATAACAAATATATAATCTTCATATAATAAAACCTCATCAGATACTGTTGTGCTGTACCGAATCATGAGTCATTATTGAGCTACGTCCCTAAATACTTTCAAGTACAAGCTAGCTGAAAAGCTAGTTCATAACAGAATGCACAGAAAATACTTACGGACTACTAACTCTTAATGCCAGTAATGTGCAACTTGACGGGGCGTTTATCATTTGTACATTAATGCACAATTAGAACCGACTTGTTACAGATTTAGAATGGTTGCCGACAGTTAATATTGGGTGTATTCAGTTCTGTGATGAGTTAGTTCTGCGCAGTCATCGTGGTACGAAATCAGTTCTGTTGGAGTTAAGTGTTTGTGAATTATCACCTGTGCATTCATTTTCTGGGTGTAAAGGCCTGTGTGGCTACAGTCCTATGAGTTCAGACCTGTGCAGACTGACTTGTGTGGTGTCCGTCAAGTACGGAAACTGATCTGTATGGTATCAACACTGAATGAGGTTAGTCCTACACCAACTGTCTTGTTTGGAGGATCTCCTGTTACTGAGAAAGACTTGCGTGGAGACAATCGTACTGTATACAGTCAGTCCTATAAGGAGTCGCTACTGTGTTGTCTGTCCTGTAGGGATAAAGTTATGTGTTGTATCAGTCTCATCGAAGATATCGTCGTATAAAGTCAGACCTGTAGGGAGCCTTCCCTGGGCGTAATCGTTCCTGTGTGGCGTATGCCCTGTGCGGAGCCACNGTATAAAGTCAGACCTGTAGGGAGCCTTCCCTGGGCGTAATCGTTCCTGTGTGGCGTATGCCCTGTGCGGAGCCACTCCTGAGCGGGGTGAGTCCAGTGTGGAGTCAGCCCTGAGAGAAAAAACACAGCATTAACTGAGAGTAGATAAGAGCAGCCTATACAGGAGCAAGCGCAGAGGCCTGTCGATCTATACATTGTCTGACCACCATTTTGAATTATGTGACGGTGATCAACTTTGATGTTTTTGACTTGTACAATGACTTAGGACGTCGGTGATCTTGGTTCTGTACGCCATCTTGTTGCTTCACGCCATTTTTTTTACTGTTCACATNCTTGTTGCTTCACGCCATTTTTTTTACTGTTCACATTTTAGTTTTATCCCAATTTTCCTTCAAAGTATCCATTTTCCATTCAAAATTTTCTTTTTTTTATTTAAAATTATGTTTTCCTTCAAAATATATTTCCCCNATTTTAGTTTTATCCCAATTTTCCTTCAAAGTATCCATTTTCCATTCAAAATTTTCTTTTTTTTATTTAAAATTATTTTTTCCTTCAAAATATATTTCNCGTCGGTGATCTTGGTTCTGTACGCCATCTTGTTGCTTCACGCCATTTTTTTTACTGTTCACATTTTAGTTTTATCCCAATTTTCCTTCAAAGTATCCATTTTCCATTCAAAATTTTCTTTTTTTTATTTAAAATTATGTTTTCCTTCAAAATATATTTCTTCCCCCCTTTTTTGTTTTCTCGCCACTGCGACTGTACATCATCCACATTTACACTGCTTGAAAAACATCACTACGATTTTGAGGCGCTACATTAATAGCCTCGCATAGCTAAAAATAGTGTTTTTGCACAAAGCCACTGAATGTGGCTGGAAGTGTGCAAAATACCAGCTACATTGGACAAACACTACCAGCAACTACTACATCTGCCATCTTATATTAAAATATGATCTCCCAAAAATCAGTTATACATAATAATTTTATAAATAAAAGTAAGTAATAAAATTTGTGTTTTTAACTTTTGAATCTTAAAGACCAAAATAATTCGAACGAGCTGCCTGTGGATTCATATTTTTTAGGATAATAAGATTATAACGTCACAACCATCAATTACGAAAAGCATAATTTTATTAATAAATGTTACATATGATTTAGATTTTTATTTAACTTTTTAGACTTACAGGTATAAGTGTACTTAACGATGTGCCAGCAGGCTCACATTTACAACCACCAATTAAGAAAACTATAACTTTATAAATAAAAGTTATGTATTTAATTTAATATATTATTACCTAACTTTCGAAATAAGGGTTTAGAGCGATGTGGCATCAGATTCGTATTTTCAAGGAGAACTGGATTATGATGTTAGAAAATGTGATTACGGGACTATGGCCAGCACCATATTGTATTTTGTAAGCATATAATTGTTAGTTAATGTAACAAGTGTTGTATATCTTCGGATTCGTGTTTCCAAGTCGTATGCTAATGTAACACCGTAAACTTTGATTATTCACACTGTTGACGCTATATTGAATTTCGTAGGAATAGGAATGATCTTAGGCTTTTTAAAATAATTATGTAACCAGATCTAGCAACGAATACAGGACAGTGGTTACTTACNATAGGAATGATCTTAGGCTTTTTAAAATAATTATGTAACCAGATCTAGCAACGAATACAGGACAGTGGTTACTTACCTCAGGTCGTGTTTTAAGTGCAGTGTGCCTATGTCGGCTACCCCCGAACTTAAAGGCACAGTTGGTCGTAGTTCATCAACTGCTGGAGTTAAGAACATGGCAATTAGAACATATCAGACCAGTACAAGTCTGAAAAGGTGAAAAATGCATTATGCCTTACGTCTTGTTATCAACATAAATGGACGACCATTTTACGTCTATTTAAGTTATAGGCATACAATTCATATCATAGGTACCACTTGTGACCTAGATCAAAGCNACGACCATTTTACGTCTATTTAAGTTATAGGCATACAATTCATATCATAGGTACCACTTGTGACCTAGATCAAAGAAATATAGTCAGTTACGCTTTAAGACTTTTTATAAGAATATTTTATAGCTATTTTTCATCCAAGGAAGTTAATGTCATCAAATTCATATCACAGGTATCACTTCTGAATTCAATCTAGGCGATAAGAACAATTATGCCTTAGGCAATTTCATAAGAATAGTTGGCCGCTTTTTTGATCCATTTAAGTTACAGCCATCAAATTTGTATTATAAGTAATGCTACTGGCATTGGTTAAGAATATATGACAAATTGTACCTTAGACATACTTATAAGCATGGTTTCCTGCCATTTTCCGTCCATTTAAGCTGTATTTATAAAATTTACATCACGGGTATTACTTCCGACTCATCAAGGTAATATGGTTAATTACAACACAAGCCTTCTTATAAACATATTTGTATACCATTTCCTAAGTGTTAACGTTATAGTTTCAAAATTTATATTTTTTTATAACACTTGCATTTTCAAAGTGGATGAAATGGTAATTAGCCCTTAGGTCTTATTATAAGCATAGCTGTCTGCCATTCTCGATCCATTTAATTTAAAGATGCTAAATTCGTATCACAGGTATCATTTCTGACTGTGATAAAAGTAATAAGAACTATTATTCTTTAATTCTTCTTATACAAATAGTTCCTTCATTTTGCAAGTGTTATATGTTATGCACCTAAGAAGATCAGATCATAGATGCCGCACTCTACGTTAAGTTAAATGGTAATGGACACTAACTACAACTCATTTTATAAGCATATCATTTATTTCCTACCAGGACACTGGTTTATTCCCTTAGTCTCATCATATACATTCAAATAATGCTAATAACGTGATATAATATCTTCTATAAAAAATTTTTCATGTAATTAATTTTAAAAGACGATGAATATTAATTTTAGTTTATTAGAATTTATCATCTATCTTCGCGTTAGTGACNATGTAATTAATTTTAAAAGACGATGAATATTAATTTTAGTTTATTAGAATTTATCATCTATCTTCGCGTTAGTGACACGCAAGACACTTCTCCACATACTATGATAACATCAGGGTAGAGGAATTTCTAGCAAGTAAACAGTGTCCCGTCGATTCTGAAACTGTCACTGTGACGACTTAAGATATGAATTTATGATGGGACAACAATATTTACCACACAGCCTACTTTTCATAATAGAGTTTAGTACCCCTCTCGGCATGGCAGTCACACATTCGAAAACAAAGTCTGACGTTCACAAAATCGACAANAAACAAAGTCTGACGTTCACAAAATCGACAAGCAATATTAGACCATAAAACCTTCATGTTATATTTATTTTCTTTAGTTTAATGTGGTACTTACATAAAAGGCATATGTTGACTAGTAAATCATTTTAAATAATATAAATAACGACACATAACTCTTAAGCGTGGTTCACGGAAAGCAGAGCTCACTGAGAACCAACCAAAATAAATTTATTTTTGGAAAATAATCCTAATTTTATTACTGCAGGCTGTAATGAACTTACTTTATGCGTGGAGGTTCTCCTGGTCCATCGCAGAGACCCTGCTATAGCTTCAGCCTATTGACGAAGGAATGTGTTTTGATTGCGTTGTGAACATAAATATTGTGTGGCTACATACAGCCAGCCAGTTTTGTCACCTATTCTGAGGATAAATTAAATGTACGTCAGTCTGCTGATACTGTTCTAATTATCCGTGATTGCTATAATTATATTTTTTAAATCAGCCATAGCTTGTTATGTATGGGTGCATTTAGTGTATGCTGAGGTGATGTGAAACACATAGTTTCACCCTGGCTCATTTTTCTTATTCACGTCGGTATGAAGTTTTGATTTGTAAACCATTTATGATCGTATATGCATTTCATCTTTGAATTTATGAGTGAAGAGAGTTGTATTTNAAGTTTTGATTTGTAAACCATTTATGATCGTATATGCATTTCATCTTTGAATTTATGAGTGAAGAGAGTTGTATTTGATTGGTAGAAATCCCTCGTACTATAGCGCAATTTATGGCTGGAATTTGACTAGTGTAAACTTGCTCGCGGCAATGAACATTGTAAAACATCTGAATGCTTTCGAACCCGGAAATTCTACGTTCGAATGCAAATGGATTCGTGCTGAAATAATCCGCTTTCTGCGGCAGTCTGAAGACACATGTCACAACGAATTCGTCAGGGGAAGCGAAAGATACCTCTGTACAATGTGTATGATATAGAAGATGGCGTAGAAGCTAGTTTAGCAAAGATATGTCGTGAGGAAGAATAAATTATTGTCAAGGGTTCTAGTTGGGCCCTTACTTCGGTTGATAATATACAGCCCAAAGCAAATGTAAACTCGCCATTTACACGATAGACATATGCTGACTGTCACGCCCTGCTTATGGAATATGCATACATAAAATTCCGTAATTAGAGCTAGAGGCTAAGTTGTTAACTTATGCCTTAAANCCAAAGTTGTTAACTTATACCTTAAATAGCGATTATTATTTGTGTGAAAATTGGTTCTCAATCAAAATAAGATATGAAAGCTTGGAAACCGCATTGTAAAAATTTCACCTTCTTGAAATGTTGGTTAAATAACAACACAGCCAATTTTGTCTACATGTTTGAAGTAAACCTGATTGTATTCGGCTGGACTCAGTGGGTACTCGGAAGCCATCGAATCCGGTTTGATGAACGTATCTGAAGGCGCTCAGCAGTTACACCCACTAGCCCTTCAAGGATAATTTTGTTCCTGGTAGCCATATAGGTTTTATAGATATAAGTTAAGTCAAGCAAAAAAAAGTCATTATTTTTTATTAAAAATTATCTATATTGAAATTCTACATTGGGCATTGCGGAACCATGCGAAAGTTTCACAACTACATTTGCAGTCTCCTCTCTTAAAGTCTAATTACAAACACGATGTCTGAATCTGCAAATCATTGACTGCCTCGACTGTTTTGTAAGCATAAGTATAATACTAGATTTTTTTAATATATGCATATGTGACAAAACCAAGCTTATCATACAAATAGCGACCACATGCACGAATATGTTATAATCATGGTATGGATCAACATCTACAATCACTAAGGAAAACTTGGCGTTAATTTAAATACCAATACTGCCAGGCCCTTGAGGCTTGGAATGTACGAGACCAACTCGGGTAATAAATATTCTTATATCCCATGCTCATCTTGAACAACATTCCATCAGTCTTTCGCAATCTTTCCACCAATCTCTCAATCTTTCCATCAATATGTCCCAATATTTCGATCAATCTTCCAATCTTCCTTCCAATATCTCCATAAATCAGCACCGCAATCCGCACCGCAATATGCACAGCTGTCAGCATTGCAATCAGCACTTCAATCACCAATCCAAACACCAATCCATACCAATCCATACCAATCCACACCAATCCTTTGCAATCCTCCTTCGATATCCTCCTCCGCAATCCACAGCAATCCACGGCAATCTTTCGCAATCCTTCTTCACAATCCACAGCAACCCACACCAATCCCTCCATCAATCCTAATCCATAGCAATCCTTCTCCGCAATCTGCAGCAACCAACGTCAATCCTTCGATCAATCCCAATCCTTCGATGAATCCCAATCCTTCGATCAATCTCAATCCTTCAATCAATCCCAATCCTTAGCCAGACTCTGATTAATCCCAATCCTTCGATCAATCCCAATCCTTAGCAATGAAACTCCACAATACACAGCAATCCACGCCAATCCTCCAATAAATTTAAGTCCTTCGTCAATCCCAATCCTTCGATCGATCCTTCGATTAATCCTTTGGTTTGTCGCCCTCCCATATTTATAGAAATTACATTCGNGATTAATCCTTTGGTTTGTCGCCCTCCCATATTTATAGAAATTACATTCGTTCGCAAACTGTCTCCAAATTTGTACATGTCGACAGAAGTAATGTTTTGTATGCAGTCCACTATCCATGCAATTTAATACTAAGGTCTTTATTCGTATTCTGTTTGCGGATATTTCTATTAATAGTCGAGTGCTGATAGCACCACTTTAAAATAACAAAATAACCTAAAATATTCGTATACCCAACATTTCCAAAACAAGTGTCACATGTATTTAAATTTCAAACATTTACACAGCCTTACATTCCATCATTCCAAATTTTGTAAGAATCGTTTGAGTTGTTTCTGAGATACGATGTACCCAAACACTTTATTTTGTAATGTAGTGCTAACTTCNATATTTCTATTAATAGTCGAGTGCTGATAGCACCACTTTAAAATAACAAAATAACCTAAAATATTCGTATACCCAACATTTCCAAAACAAGTGTCACATGTATTTAAATTTCAAACATTTACACAGCCTTACATTCCATCATTCCAAATTTTGTAAGAATCGTTTGAGTTGTTTCTGAGATACGATGTACCCAAACACTTTATTTTGTAATGTAGTGCTAACTTCCAAAATGCCAGGATAACAATGACGCGTGCCATATCAAGGTAGAAGCTCAGCTGTCACAACGCATGCCATACCCCACCCCCTCCTGCAATAGCCCTCCCAGTAGCCACCTGCCTCGAGACATGTGGCAGCAATTAACGCCTGTGGCGAAGGCAGGCCGGAGCAAACACGTGTCAGGTTGCCTCGGACCCCCGCCACCCCCCTTCCCGGCAAACCGCGTGGCAATTTGGACACGCTCCGCAGAAACAGCTGACAGGTTTTGTCAGGGGCACCGCATGTTACCACATTCTCCCTCCACCTGCAAGAGCGGTGGCATGTGTAGGAGGTAGCCTTTGTTCAGCACCGCCCCCTTTTCTCTTCCCCTAACAAGGGAAGGCACTTGTAAGGTTCTAATGGGTGATGGAAATAGTTTAAAAGTCACGTTGTGTGTCAAGGGGGGATCAGTTGAACCAGGTGAGTTGACGCATAAGTGCGCGAGTGAAAGTCAGATCGGGAGTACCGGAAGAAGCATGTCGTGAAGGCGTAAGTCGAGAAGCGAACCCGGAGCCGCAGTCGTGGAGAGAAGTCACCGCAACCAGACCTTTTCCAAGGCCACCCGAAGCACCAGACCTCAGCCTGTCGACAACAGACCAGCACTACAAGACTAGATAAGTATCGAGTCGTCACCCAAAGAAACCCCTGCGACGCCAGCGCCACTCCCAAGACGCCGACTACAGTTAGCACGAGTACATTAATTACGGTACCACCTCGGAATTGTTTCTGTAAAGTTTAATCTCGTGACAATATAACCAACCAGTAAACTGAAACACTGAATGACTACCTTAATGTTANAAACACCGAATGACTACCTTAATGTTACCCTGTTAACCCCAACCTGCAAGGCACTCTATAGTCTGTGCCTGGTAATATTAACTGAGATCCTATGAACCATCCTGTATCACACAGGTTGGGAATAGCATCAACAACAATGTTCCACCCAAATTTCAATGCCTAAGTGATGTGCTGACAATGTCACAAATTTAGTTAAAATCTGTTAAATGGTTTTCCGAGATATGACATAGCGCCCTAAAATTTTAATGCCTGCCAATTTTAAAATAAGCAATCGTCGTGGTATTCTAGAACATTCATTTTGGCACTGTATCTCTATCTCGGGCGACTGAAAAGCGATGACCAGAACTTGACTCACGAACGTATTTTTGAACGTAGTACCTCTATACCCTGAGATGGTATAATAAAAGATTCACAGTTTCTTAATCGCCGCCCCGTGCGAGGCTATAAACAAATAGAAACGACATTGTTGTACAGTGTTTATTTACAGTAGCTTTTGTGAAAAACATACCGGAACTTTTTATTTGTATGATTATCTATAACGATGACAGATATTTTTTACTTGAAATACATACAGAAATGTAATATGATTTTTTTTTTATTGCTGTCTCAAGAAATCTATTTATTTCGTTCTTACTTGCATAACAACTTGTTGAACAAATTTGTGCACTGTACCGATCGCCAACTTATTAACATGTTTAAACAACACCTACATGCAGTTTTTTTATATACGATTTGACACATCTCTGTGGGTGACAAAATATTTGAAATTTTATTACTGGGAATTTTTACGTCCCTTTTTTTTTGTGATGTGAATATTACAGACGTAAATTTAAAATTGCGAACTTATGTTTGAACGGCGGAACTACAACTTTATGGTTATCAATTGTTGCTTTATATTTTAATACAAATATATAAATTTGTATATAAATATATATATATATATATATATATATATAAATGTGAAAGTGTAATTGGAGGTTTGTTTGTCCTTCTGTCACGTCGCAACGGAGCAACTGATCGACGTGATTTTTTGTACAGAGGTATTTGGAGGGCCGAGAAGTGACGTAGGCTACCTTTTATCCCGAAAAAATATATCATTCCCTCAGAAAAAAATTCTAGTAAAATTAGCACTTGGGGTACAATGCTGCGTCAATGCTCGATATATCTATATATCGATACTTATAGATGTGTTGATACTTATCGATATATCAATAAGTATCGATATGGAAAATAATGTATCGATAGATATTTAACTGAAAAATATATCGGTCCTTGCTTTATAGAGCCTAACTATTATATAAATGGAAAAGTGTGTTTGTTTGTTTGTCCTTCAACGTCACAACGGAGAAACGGATCGACGTCAATTTTTGCACAGAGATAGTTGGAGGGCGGGAAGAGACATAGGCTACTTTTTACTCTAAGAAAATTTCTCATTCCCTTGGCGAAGTTCTTATTGGAAAATAAAAAAGTACACAAATAACATTGCAACGTCGCAGCCTAGCATCAGATCGACTTCATTCATTGCACAGAAATAGTTGGACGCCTGAAAGTNTTATTAAAAAAAAAACCTAAACAATAATACTGTAGTCCATGTGAGCGGAACCGCGGGCACAGCTAGTACTCAATATTTAGCTGGCATGCATATAATTAAAGCTATACTCTAGTGATTGAAGCAGAGAAGCCAGTCAGTGCTAATGGATACGATGGTATGTCAATCAAGTTCATAACCCCAATGCGAAAAGACTAAACAAGAATGCAACCACGCAATTGTGCAGGGTACAACAATGCAACTGAACACAGAACNCCCCAATGCGAAAAGACTAAACAAGAATGCAACCACGCAATTGTGCAGGGTACAACAATGCAACTGAACACAGAACCTTATTTTATGTCGTGATAATAAATATGTGTTACCCGCCCTTACGTTTCAATTAAATTTCTTTACGGATATATTTGCTGTTGTAAGTATTCCCTGAAAAACACATTTCAACAAGTTTGTACTGCATACATCAGTTTTATTGTCTTATTATTTTAAGAGTTTTAATGGCTGGACTTCGGAAATTTTCGCAACTTGTTGAGGAGTAAAAAATGTTTAAATACAGATACGTCAANGAGTTTTAATGGCTGGACTTCGGAAATTTTCGCAACTTGTTGAGGAGTAAAAAATGTTTAAATACAGATACGTCAAGGAAAATGAATTCATTGTGTTTCAAACATGACGGGAAATGTTACAAAGTTGTTATCTATACATACGTAATCTTTAACATATTACTATAACAGTTAACTGCGGTTTACGATTAAATCCTATAAAACTTCGTAAATACAGTTCCTGCTGTCACATACACAGTCGAATCACATAATTATGACCACCTGCTAGAAGTGCCATCTGCCGCGCGTGGCCCATGACTGGCGTATGTCCCGTGATGTGGGCTGGTGAAGCGAGTATGTAATGCGACCAACAAGCTGGCTATACACAGTGCGCTTCCTGCCGTCATGGGTAAGGGAAGCTATTTAACAGAGTTGCAAAAAGGGATGATCACCAGATTTCGGCCCAAGGGTGACAGCATTTTGGAAACAGCTATGTTTGTGAACTGTTCTCGTGCCTCTGTAGTAAAGGTGTATCTTGAGAGGACGAATGGCACCATTAGGGATAACCGCCGTGGAAACTGCAGAGCTCCACGTGCCATTGATGTCCGAGGTTAACGTCGTTCAAGACGGTGCGTGAAGGCCAACAGACAGGCTACAGTGAAACAGCTTAACGTCCAAATGAACCATGGGGCATCCAGACACGTGTCTACCACAACAGTTCAACGAACTCTTCTGCGAATGGNCTTAACGTCCAAATGAACCATGGGGCATCCAGACACGTGTCTACCACAACAGTTCAACGAACTCTTCTGCGAATGGAGCACCAGAGTAGACGGGGGGGCGACTGCACCCATGCTAACACAGGTGCATCGACGAAAACGACTGCAACTTGCTCGACAGTATGACGACTGGACCGCTGCTGATTGGCGACGGGTAGTCTTCTCCGACGAGTCACGTTTTCAGCTCTACAGAACGGATGGGTGCCAGCGTGTCCGGCGAGAAACGTCGGAGAACCGACACCCTGCATCCATTGCTGGAAGAACACAAGGCGGTGGGGGATGTTCTTGTGGCAGTCTCTAGGTCCCATCATCTGTGTGGAATGCATTCTTGATCTATTTGGTCATATATCCATCCTCAGCGATCACGTCGACCAGTACATAATGATTGTATTTCCTCGGGAGGATTGGATCTTCCAGCACGATAATGCGCCTTGCCACATNACGTCGACCAGTACATAATGATTGTATTTCCTCGGGAGGATTGGATCTTCCAGCACGATAATGCGCCTTGCCACATGGCTAGAAGTAACCGCACCTTGCTGGAAGAGCACGATCAAGACTTCGAAGTTCTTCCCTGAACCCCAAACAGCCCCGGTCTCAATCCAATTGAACATCTTTGGGACCATCTCGATCATCGTGTNAAGTTCTTCCCTGAACCCCAAACAGCCCCGGTCTCAATCCAATTGAACATCTTTGGGACCATCTCGATCATCGTGTTCACCGTCTGTCTCCTCCGCCACGCACCCTTCAACAGTTGTGGGACGCACTGCAGACAGCATGGCTCCAGNTCACCGTCTGTCTCCTCCGCCACGCACCCTTCAACAGTTGTGGGACGCACTGCAGACAGCATGGCTCCAGATACTCGTGGAGACCTATCGGCACCTGACTGAGTCACTGCTAGCTAGTCTAGCTGCTGTCTGTGCTGCGAAGGGCGGTTACTCTGGATACTAGCAGGTGGTCAGAATAATATGATTTGACGGTGTATAAAGCTACTCTGTGGATTAACGCTACCTCGTAAGCACGCACATAATTTTTGCATAAGACACGACACTCACTGAACTGCATACAGGCATCCAAAAAAACGTCTAAATCTTAGAAACAACTTTACTAAATCCTTGTAACTCATGCAAATAGTTTATAAAACAAAATATTTAGTATTAATAGCGTAATTTGGAATGTGACATGGTGGAAAGGATATTTTTAGCAAACACAAAAAGTTCAGCAGGCGTCAACAAGCCACCGCATGAATTGTTCCAATGTAACTTTCAATTGTAACTCGTCCCACCACTGAGGATGTANTTGTTCCAATGTAACTTTCAATTGTAACTCGTCCCACCACTGAGGATGTAGTTTTACCGTTGTAGCAGGCGGGCTCACAAGTATAATTACTTTCGCACATATTTTATCTACTATCTTATTTTTTCATGTAAGTTCTGTAATTATAAAAGAAAACCAAAACAACATTTTTTTTTCTAAATAGTTGGTTATTTTGAATAAATTCAGGGTGATGTAATTATCATTAATTAAAAAAACGCATTATCAAGTAATAGCTATTATATCGTACCATTAACGACAGATCGTGACGTATTTTAATATTTAGAGAAGTTATTAAAATAATAAGACACTATTCAATATAACACGCATGGTAATATGTAACTTCAGTTANTAATATGTAACTTCAATTAATTTGAAAACCATGAAAAAATAGAGCGAATGGGATTAAGATTCATCAACATTTTGCTTATAGCCATATGCTATACCAGTTACGTTTATAGTAAGTACACTTACAAAGTCTGTTTGGAATAATTAGGTATATACATATATACAGAATGTATCAGTACAGTGGTTACAAACTTTCAGGAGAGATAGAGTACACCTAGAACATCTGAAATCACATAGCAATGCATGGTCGGAAACACTTTCCTGGCGCGGTAGTGACGACACACAACACAAGAAAGGAAGGACACGAAAAGGGTCATCCGTTGCTTCGGTTTGCGTAGCGACATCTATCGCGTACACCAGCCAAATACGTCCCAGAATTTTTGCTGTAGTAAGAAAATAAACATGTCTTCTCACCCTGTTCGTATCCTTCCTTTCTTGTGTTGTGTGTCGTCACTACCGCGCCAGGAAAGCGTTTCCGACCATGCATTGCTATGTGATTTCCGATCGTGTAGGCGTACTCTATCTCCCCTGAAAGTATGTAACCGCTGTACTGATACAACCTATATATATATATTTATATATACTGTATATATATATATATATATACAGAATTTCAGCGATTACATTTTTCCTTTGTTCTAATGATGGATGTTCTTAAAACATATCATACATACGAGTAGAAGGGTGGTTCTTATCCGGTCGAAAAAAAATTTCATTATATTTTCAGGAGATACCCCATCATTATGGTCTATGACGTAGAAAACTATTTCTGTATTTTTTTCAGATTTTTTATTAAACTTTTAAGGGTCACTACCTCCCAAGGCAAATCTTCGATTTAAAAAAAAACTTAATACTGTTAATGTTTGCTATTTTTTTNTTAAGGGTCACTACCTCCCAAGGCAAATCTTCGATTTAAAAAAAAACTTAATACTGTTAATGTTTGCTATTTTTTTATTTACTCACTCAAATACAGTGGCAAAAAATTACAGAATAACACATTACGTTAATAAATTAACAAAATAAATATTCNATTTACTCACTCAAATACAGTGGCAAAAAATTACAGAATAACACATTACGTTAATAAATTAACAAAATAAATATTCATGTTAACAAAAAAGTAGATTTCTTCGTATTGGGAAATTTCTTTCTACAGTCTTTAACCAATAGTAGCAGATATTGTTTTGTTCTTCGTTGGTAGTATGTAATTTGCTATATCCCNTCTTTCTACAGTCTTTAACCAATAGTAGCAGATATTGTTTTGTTCTTCGTTGGTAGTATGTAATTTGCTATATCCTTCCAAAAGCACCATTCCTCGCTCTGCGATGTCGTTCACAACTCGCATACTGTAAACTATTGCCTTAATTCTTGTATAACTTTCGTCGTTATCGCATGTTTCCACGTCGNGTTCACAACTCGCATACTGTAAACTATTGCCTTAATTCTTGTATAACTTTCGTCGTTATCGCATGTTTCCACGTCGTTCTTCAAAAAATCAGACGTCATTCCACCTATGTGAAATAATCTGTATGTGTTGCTTGACACGAAACCTTCAAGGTTTTTGTTGAGAATCAAATCACTTTTTAAGGCTTTACGTTTAGAACAGTACTCTAAACCTTCATTATTCAATGCTTTCACCATATTCTTTTTAGTTTTTAGGTTTATTCTGAAGGCTAAGCCCACAAGTTCTTCAGACAAATACCACAACTGACACATTATTTTTTTCAATGCCACTTTGGATATTTNGCCCACAAGTTCTTCAGACAAATACCACAACTGACACATTATTTTTTTCAATGCCACTTTGGATATTTGCTGATTCATTTCATCATACAGTTTGAAATATTTTAAAAGCTGTATATCTTTCCCAGGTGCAGATGGCACAGAAAGTGCTTTATACCAATACTTAGCATAAATTCGAACTGTGAATATGTAANATCTTTCCCAGGTGCAGATGGCACAGAAAGTGCTTTATACCAATACTTAGCATAAATTCGAACTGTGAATATGTAAATATCTTTTATACCTTTCTGCTGTTTATTCAACGTCCTGATTCGATCTCTGAATAAGAAACATTTTTATCGAATATATCGCTTTCGCCATACACCGAGTTCTATGTAAGCCTGCAGGTGCTCTGAAGGACGTTGGTTTTTCAAGTGTGCCTCCTAGGAATATAGCAATCAGCTGCAATAGTTTTTTATAATCATCCCTCAGCTGACATAACGTTAATTGTTCTTTTGCAAAAGTAATGATCTCACTTGAAATATCTTCACAATCTTTAAACAACAATGTATCAGAAAAAAACTGTTTTAAAGTCCTCTTGATTAATATTTGTCCAATTGTTTTTTAATCGTTTAAAAATTGAAATATCGNGAAAAAAACTGTTTTAAAGTCCTCTTGATTAATATTTGTCCAATTGTTTTTTAATCGTTTAAAAATTGAAATATCAGGTCCACTGGAAGGGCCTAACTCCAAAAGTACTACGGCTTCCAACATTATTTCTAGTATGTGATGACGGCAGGCCAGCCAGAGCAAGTCCTTTTCTAATTTTTTTTTCTAAAAGGATGCAAGCTCCATTACTCTGACTAGTGTTTGATGCGGTAGTGTCAAAACTCATACACTTAATTTTTTCACTTAAATCCCAAACCAATATTGTTTCAACCACAACTGTTGCAATTGCCTCTCCTGTTCCACGACTTAGCTTCGGAACACCAAGAAGTTGGTCAACACCCTGACCTGACACTAAAATAGGTAATCTGTCTACTATCTCGTGACCAGTGATATCTTCACACATTTTGCCATCCAAGTGAACGGTAAGGGGCACTTTTGGCTTAACTTCTGACTTCACACATTGCGCTATTTTCTCACCTTTTTGTATTCTCTGACGACGAATATAAGATGTGTTAATGTTGTATTTTGAAGGATCACAGTCAGCACTTATAAGTGTGGATGTTAGGACGACAGCAGCTTTTCTATCGCTTAGTTTGGTTACGTCGAGACTAACAGCTAAACGACCGTCTATTAGATTTTTCTTGCCGCGTTTTGCTGGTGGCGCTTCCAAGGTAGAAGGACCTGACTGTGTCGAAACGATAAAACTGTCATCGCCGTTGCTGCCCATTAAAGATGATGAAGACGATGAAGATGCAAGAACACATTTTTCGGGTCAATCTTTTAACACTTGCCTCTTCTCGCTGTTGTAAGCTTTTAAATTGCTAAATTTAGCCATTTCCTTTGCATGTTGTTGATCTAAACTCCCAATNTCTTCTCGCTGTTGTAAGCTTTTAAATTGCTAAATTTAGCCATTTCCTTTGCATGTTGTTGATCTAAACTCCCAATTTTTCCAGATCCATTCTGTCTTTGAGCTAACAGAAATTTCTTATCTTCCTCGATTGATATCATTTCCAAAGCCTGAGCATGAGCTAAGTCAAAATGTTCATCGAGGTCAATCTGTCACGTTGCCTCTTTTTGTTGTATTGATTTGGACCGCTTGGCTTAATTTTCTTTATTCGTTTTCAGAGATTGCCATTGCTTAAAGTGTTTAGGTATTTTCTCCTTCGCATGTTGTTTTTTCCTGGTAANTTATTCGTTTTCAGAGATTGCCATTGCTTAAAGTGTTTAGGTATTTTCTCCTTCGCATGTTGTTTTTTCCTGGTAAGTATGCTTGCTTTTTGCCATACAATCAAGACGTCGTGAGCAGTAGACTCCGCAGAATCATTATTGTTTTGTTTTTTATCGATTTTATAGTAAAAAAATAATTGTAATACTTCTTTTATCGATGGAAGCTTTGTCTCTACTAGAACGGACGATATCTGTCCAATTAACCACACATCTGTTATACTTCTTGTATATANGATGGAAGCTTTGTCTCTACTAGAACGGACGATATCTGTCCAATTAACCACACATCTGTTATACTTCTTGTATATATTGAACCACCACTAGTAGATGCCATGTTAAATTGATAAAAAACTTGTATACCTTACACGTTAACAAAATTCCGGGGAGTCGAAAAATTAAAACGCATGCGCCCCGTTTGAAGGTGATTTTGGCACTGAGAGTGGAGTGAGAACGTAGGGTAGTGGGATATCGGGAACGGAGGAGGGGGAGAGGAGAAGGGTAATTAGTGCATACGTCGGTTTAAGTGTTTTTAAAGTAACTTGTGTGATCGTGGTGTGTTTATGTCTTGATATAATCTGAATCGTGCTACCTTAATAAAAATACGATAAATAAAATTTTCAAACTTTCAAACAGGGTGTCCCACTGAAATTTCAAATCTTCAATTTTAAGAACCACCCGAATACATAGTACCTAGTATTCTTACCGACTTTGAATTTTATTTGCAAATCAACAAAATGTTGCTAGGTTCCGAAATTTTTGATAAATAAATACATTATAAAAAATTGTATTTTTGAATAATGAACCTTCTTGATCTGGTAAATGTTATTAAATCATCAGCTAGGAAACGAAGTTAATTCATGTAGAGTATTATGCTGGTACTATAAATTTTATTCCAACTATATGCATCAATGAACAGAAATTGGAAAAATATCACTACACCATTAGGATTTCTGACTGAAATGCACCAAATTCCCGTTCTTTGTCTCTATTTTTTAACTATAATTGAGCACAATGAAGGATAAATTCTTTATTTTGTAATTAACGTGATGTCGAAATGTTTTAAATGTATATGTGTTTATATCTGAAATAATATTGTAACTAACAGTGCGTGGAGTAAAACTGCATAATAACTACAATTGGGGTAAGTCGTTATAATCATGTGTTTGTAATTACCACACTTAACATTGCCCGTTACATTTAATGTACTTTGTGAAGCGAGAAGTTGCGGAGGGTTGAAAAGGCGTCTGGGGGGGGGGTGATGTATTTGCAAATGCAGCGCTACAGCAATTACACGATTGCCGGCCGTGCTGTCGTCTCTCAAGGTATTAACCAGTCCGTGACGAGCTCCAAACACGCGAGTGTGATACAACTGGCTTGTACAACGTTCTGGCATGAAGGCGGAAGCATACCTCGGAAGTTATACATTTGCACTCAGAAGTTAGTACTCGCAGAGTTTTATAAGTATAGAAGATGAGTTTTTATAAAAGGTTGCGTCGTAAACGTCGTTACTGGGAACATATTATTACAAAATTTTATTATAATCTGTTCAGAGATTAAATAGTTATAAGGGGGAGCATACATCGAGGCAGACATTCCGGTGATTTCAAAAGCCTACCTCTTCAAACGAAAGAACGCTAACAATACAAAACCACCACAATTTTGTTGTTTTGCAAATAAAAGTTGATGTCGGAAAGAATACAGTTTAGTCAAATACGTTAAATACGGCATGTATTAAAAGCTTCCATCATTAGAAACAAAGCAAAACATGTGGACTTTGTGGACTTTAATTTTGATTTTATATCAGCGTGGCATGCTAGACAGTCGAATGTCGTTGTGTTCCGACTAAACTTCACAAAATTCAAAATACAAATTACGAAAAAAGAAACACCAAACGAATTGGAACACGGTCTCAGTTAATTTGCCTAGATATATGTCATTTGAACATATGCCACGGCTAAAAAGGTTGCTGATTATGCTGAAGTCCAGCCAGTGAAACTCGTAAAATAATTGTAAAATAAAACAATCGTTTGCAGTACAAACTGGATGATATGCGTGTTATTGCACATACACCAGTTAATAAATGTTATTGTAAAATCGAGACTAATGACACATTTTTATTATCAGGACACAAAGTAAGGTAATGTATTAAGTTCCTTGCTGTACCCTGCACAAATAAAATAACGCGTTATTTTTCAGTGTTTCCGCATTGTGGTTATGAAATTGATCTACGTCCCATTTTAACACTTTGCACTGTCTGACTTCTACTTCAACACTACAATACAGCTTGTATTTGCAGGGCCACTAAATATCGCGTATACAATATTTTTATTGAATTATAACTACAAAGCTGCAATTTTGCTATTCAGATACATTTGCAACATTAAAAAATTCACGTTTAAAATGTCTACAGTAGAAACACGGGAGGTGTCAAAAGTTTTCATGCAATAAAGACTTAAATAACTGTATAACGTCAGGCAATGGTAATAATTATTGATTTGTATTTTGTTATGCACAGTTATTTAGTCTGCAATAACTGCCAAGGTAACAGATAACATTGAAAATAAACCCTGAAATTAATTATTTTATTGCAAAATCTACAGTGTCACCTTTATTTGTTAATATCCTCGCACGGGGCAGCGAATAAAATACCGCGAGACATCTGATACAGTCTCAGAGAAAATACGTTCATTACTACATACATATACTGCGCGAGTTGGAACTGGCCTTTGCTTTTCAAATGCTTGAGATGGTAGAACATACGTATGTAATGTCAAACTGAATGTTCTCGAATACCATCCTTCAGTGTCAGTTTTTATGACATCTCAAACACAACTTTCATAAGAGCAAGTTATATAGCAGCAAATTAAGAGTTAAGTCATTTTTCTTCTTTATATATACAAAAACACACACGCTGCCGGACAATGAAAATAGCGCACCATGAAGAAACAGCGAAACTATATAAATAGCAAGAGTGCGGCTGGTACGCACATGACCCCATGTTGGTGTGCTTGCACTTGACCGCACACCCAGCAGGGACGCTGCAAGCACCAACCAGCGGTCGTAGTCACTGGCGTGTAGTCGAAGCCGCATTAACGTGAGAAACACAAGACGATACCAAGCAAGCGTACAGAGTAAAAAAGAATCCATCCCGGGAAGACGCCAAAGACGTCGCTGTACGTAATTAACGGACCTCAAGAGAGGACTCGTAATCGGGCAGAAAACCGCAGAATGGTAGTGTCGCCGTATAGCGCACCATGAAGAAACAGCGAAACTATATAAATAGCGAGAGTGCGGCTGGTACGCACATGACCCCATGTTGGTGTGCTTGCATTTGACCGCACACCCAGCAGGGACGCTGCAAGCACCAACCAGCGGTCGTAGTCACTGGCGTGTAGTCGAAGCCGCATTAACGTGAGAAACACAAGACGATACCAAGCAAGCGTACAGAGTAAAAAAGAATCCATCCCGGGAAGACGCCAAAGACGTCGCTGTACGAAATTGACGGACCTCAAGAGAGGACTCTTAATCGGGCTGAAAACCACAGGGTGGTCGTATCGCCGTATAGCGCACCACGTAGATCGTTCGGGAAATATTGCCCGATGCTGTTAGGATCAGTGGATACGTGAAATCACACACTAATGGAGGACCGGCACTGGACAGACGAGGTCAATTATCAGTCGAGAGGATCGATGGATTGTCTGCCAGGCACGGAGGGATCCCGTAGCAATCCGGTCCACGATACTGTACAGTATTGGGGTTCCTGTGTGCTTAATAACCATTTTCGGTGTCTTACGGAGACGAATATTCGAACCCAGTGCCCATTATGTGTGCTGCCTTTAACTCTACAACAGCGGCGGCTCCGTTTGTTGTGGTGCGAGGCAAGGTTTTGTGGCCCAAAGGCCGTCACACACTCCATCCTCCCGCACTGCAATTGTACTTGGATGAATAAGATAGTGCATGGCACTTCTTCTTCTCTCGTCGGGTGATTCCCTTTTCTTAGGGCCTCACATGGTATTCTACCAGTTTTCTCGTAAAACCTGTCCTACTTGCCAATCAGGAGTATTCCGACTTCTTACATTGAAGCCATTACCCGAATACTCCTTCATGGGTCCTCGGAAAGTTCTTTTCTCCATTTGTCATATTCTTCTATCCTTTTCCTAATCTTAGTGGCGAACTTATTCCAGATCTTATGAAGAGCTAGATCTTTCAGCGCATTTTACAATTGTAAGTGAATGCCCTTTTTGTCTGTGATTCCCTGCAGCCATTCTCTTATGTCTTCTGTCTTCTGACATTCTGTGATAACATGCTGCATCATGTCGTCCAGTCCCCATACATCACATAACGGCAATTCCACCAACTGCAGACCAATAAACTTGGCCTTGAAGTTTCCGTGGCCTGAATATAGCTGTGCACTGTAATGATTCATGGTGACCCATTCAAATTTAAGTCTGTCTCTTACATAAGGTATCAGCTCATATTTAATTCTTCCCTTCTCAACTGTTGACTGTTGACCATGCCTCTTGCCACTTCTGGAGAACTGCATCCATCATTTCATACTTCTTGGTCTTCAATAGGCTGCCAGTCCATGATATCTCCGCCAAAATTTTAAAGTTGGAGGTGGCATAATTTCCCCACCTTTTGCAACCTGCGCATAGCTCCTTATAACAGGTACTGCCTATCCATGTATATTTCCAGCCACAGTGCAGATATTTCCTGTATCTGAATTTGCAGCATCCCAACCAACTTTCCATTTTATGCCAGTACCTTGTCAACAAGATTTTGAATTTGGGTCAGTCTTGGCACCAACCCATTTGTCTGACTACTGCTTATCTTCGAATTCTTATTCACCACCCATTAAATAATGTTTGAGGTCAATTCCTTAGCCTCATTATGGCATTCCTCAACCTTTCTCTCTAATCTTTGGACAAACTTATCTTCATCCAATGAGTCACTACCCTTCTGTTAATCTTGCTCACAGAGAAATTGACTTTTCGCCCTCATTTCAGGAACCACCTCTGATGAGGATGAGGTCTTGCTTTTCCGCTCTCCAGTTGTAAATTCTTTAACCTTCTTCTTTGCAGTTCGTAATTCGGAGTCAGATTCCTCATCATCCGACGAGCATTCAGATCTTATTCTTTCTCTTCTGCCTTATGAACAGATAACTTATTTGTGCTTTGTCTCTTCTATGCCTTCAAATCCTTCATGTAGATCATCCCCACCAGCAACTTCATGTTCTTATTCCTATACAAAGATCTCACTCATCCATGAGTCTATTACATGGCGTTCAACACATTCATTGACATACCAGATTTTTAGTGACTTTTTTTTTCTTTATGGCTTGATTGGAATTTCTCCCAACCAAACGTTTTATTCAGAAGTCTGTTCACAGCAGCTTATGCCACGGACTTGGTAAGTTTATTCACTCCAAAAAGTCCAGTTAGTTATTTCTTTCTTTCTTTTAGAGGTTTCGCGTTTATAACTGGGTTAAGTACAAACAGGTTGGTATTCATCCATTTTAAAGGGCTCGTCTTCAATGCCACCATGCACTTGTGTCGATACAAGTTCTAAACAATGAACGTCACTGTGTTCACTGCAACAGTTAAAAACGAGGCCAGAGCAATGTGGAAGGCCAGAGACCAGTGATAATTGGTGTTTATTGATGAGTGTCACTTTGTTATGGGGACTGATGATCATTACTCCCGGGTATGGAGGGACCCTAGTGAACTCCACTATTTCGCTGTCGTACAGCATACTTCCCCCACGGTGGTCATTGTGGTCTTGGTTAGCAATAAACAATTATAGCTGATCTACTCTTGTCTCATTATGTGGAATCTTTATGATGCAGCAGTATGTGGACGAGTTCCTACGACCCAATATGCTTCTATTTCTGGCCGGGGTTCCAGGTACGATATTAAAGCAGGACAACACCTGACTGCACAGCACGAGTCTCCCATGAATGCCTCCGTCATGTCCAAACACCATTATGGCCAGCCAGATCCCTTGACATGTCATCAATCAATCATGTTGAACGCCCGGCCGTCTCATGTCTGCACCAGCGATTTTTCCTGCATCTAAAACCACTTTATTTTACCCGCCTATGGCAGAAATATTTACAAGATGTCTATCCTTACCTTGGATGATAATTTTCATCGCTGTTCAGTTGTGCAGGCTGGCCGGGACGAATACATGGATCGCCCGGCGTAGCTGGTGGGTGACGATGGTTGACTTCGAGGTCCGATGGGGACCGATGCATTAACACCGACCACGAGTACAACAGCATGACCACGCCGTCCGGTCTTAGAATAGAGACTGACCTCAGCTCCGGTGATGTGGGGCGCTACTTGCGTTGTGACATCACTGCTTCCTTATCGGTTTTATTGGGGGACCAATCCTAGATGCTTGAAGATGACGTGATGTGGCCGGAAATGTTGGACAATGTGTAATTCTGGAGCATTATATAACCCTAGAAATTGCCTTCCACATGTGTGGAAGGGGTTTATAAATCCTCGCTGGGGTCGAGGACGAGAGGATTCGACTCCTGTCAGTACAAAGGACACAATGAAATGTAAGCATGCGAAAGATCCCTCAAGTCTTCAAAAAATGCTAAGTTTTAAAATGTACAGTTTAAAGTTAAAAAAATCGAGTTTTATTTTCGCCAGTAAATACTTTGAAAATATTTTATGTTCACGTTGGAGTGAAAGAGAAAATTTTCCGCTCACTATTGTAGCGATAGAGTTTAGATGAAAACTCATATTTTGGAGTGGAAACATTACGGGGTTTTAGATAGTTACCATTATGATTAATTGCTCCATATGTAAAACAATGGTATACCAAAATTTTATTTATGCTCAATGTAGTGCGAAAATTTTGCCATTGTAACATTTTTTAAATGAGATTTTCTAATGTGTTTTGTAATCATTGAAATACGTTAATATATTAACTTTACATGTAAACAATGTTTTTCTTTCTTTTCTATAGGGTGCACATATGTTACTTGGCAGGGTTAATATTCATATTATACCCAACAGAACATTTGACCTTCAAAATTGGTCATTATTCTTTTTGAATTTTAGTTCTATCAGAGAAGAGAAGAAGAAAATTAATCTTGTGAGGGTTGTTGGAAATGAAAATTGCTGGCAAATTGAGGTGCTGGCGTTGACATTGCGTGTGATTATCGGGAGAACAAGCCCTGTTCGGCAAGTAGGCGAAAGAGCTGGTTTTCTCGGGGTTACAATGTATGGGGCCAGTTGAAATGCCAGCTGCCGCTGTGCGACAGTGTCCGGGATAGAAGACTCACCGTCTAACAATTCTGGGCCCGTATGTCTCAACAAAACATCCTGCGTCTGCTGGACTCCATGCCAGACCGTGTTGCAGCATATACCGCAGTGCTAGGGAGTGCGACACACTATTTAAGATGACCAGATTGCTTACAACAGATCCATGTGTAAATTTCCTGCTGATCTGTTTATGTGACTATGTTTATTTCTCATCTGTATCACTACATCTATTTAGTTTCAATACCATCCGATGCATCCGTTATAGTCCAGCTGTGTGTAAATATGTGTACAAGCTGTTCCCAAGTAAGTAGGAAGCAATCGGGGAGTGGATAGTATACCCCTAAACAACACAAAAAGACCCTATGGAAATGATTACTAAAATCGATAGTTTTTCAGTTACAGACCTTCCAATGTTGTACTGGATGTATTCGCAATTAACTTCCTCGCTCATTCCATTTAGAGTAGCTGTAGTCATGTTCGTGTACCAGCAGTTATACGTCAATCTACAAAAATTGCTCAAAATGTCCACCTTGTGCCTGAATACACGTCTGAACACGCCGCATCATTGATAGTATTACACGTTAAAATACTCTACGAATTAAAATGTATCTACTTACAACCTTGTTCCACTGGCTGGCGAAGCACTGCCATGTCAGGAACTGGATATTCACAAACAATGGCCTTGAGATGCCCCCACAGGATTGAGATCCGGGAAGCGTGGATGCCGGGCGATTGGTCCTGCATGGCCTATCCACCTGTGCGAGACAAGTAATAACACTCATACCATTCTAACTGATCACATTAACAGGCACACCTCATAAAACATTGCCTATTGTCAATACGCGTGGAATAAAGTTGGAAGGTCTGTAACTTGGAAGCTATGGACTTTAGGACGTATGTTCATATGGATATTTTGTGTTGTTATGGAGTGTAATGTCCACTCCCTGCAAAAAAAAAAACATATATATATATATATATATATATACACACACGAGGCATTTCCAGAAAGTAAGAGAACTATATTCTTCGCATTTTTAAGAAAAAAGGTTAATTTAAACAAAATTACAGGATATTGTAGGTATATATGTTACTTATTTTTCCAGGTAGTCGTCTTCCCATTCTATGCAGGTTGTAAGTCATGGCACAAGCTTTATGATGCCCTCCTCATAGAACTCCCCCGCCATCTCCTTCGTCCATTTCAAGACCTCGTGTTTCACCTACTCATCGGTTATAGATTGTTTTCCACCTATGTGAGTCTTCAAGAAGGTGAAAAGATGAAAATCTGAAGGTGCCAAGTCAGGGGAGTATGCAGGATGTTTCAAAAAGTCCCAACCAAACGAGTTCAAAAGCCCTTGGTGGCGTTGGCCATGTGCGGGCGGGCGTTGTCATTCAACAATTACACACCCTTCGTCAACATTCCCCTCGGTTTGTTTTGAATTTCTCTATTGAGCTTTTGTAGTGTTTCACATTATCGTGCTGCAGAAATCGTCTCCCCTGAGGCAAAAAATAGATCAAAATGATTCCTTTTTGGTCCCAAAACACGGTTGCCATGATTTTTTTGGCCAAAATTGAGGTTTTGAATTATTCGGCAGATGGGGAACCAGTGTGCCGCCACTGTGATGACTGTATTTTTGTCTCAGGGGTGTAATAAGCCACCCATGTTTCATCACCAGTCACAATGGAGGTCAGAAAATCCTCACCTTCCAATTCAAATCGCTCAAGGGACTCGCGAGCGCTAGCGACCCGATTCAATTGTTACTGATCTGTCAGTTGTTTTGGGACCCATTTTGAGCACAATTTTCGATATCCCAGCGTTTCTGTAATTGTTTCGTGTATCAGAGATCTGGAAATTTGTGGAAACATCGAGACATTTCATCCACTGTCAATCGGCGGTCTTCACGAACAGTTTCCTCGATTGTTTTCACCAACTCATCGTTCACAATTGAAGGTCTTCCACTCCTTTCCTCGTCATGAATATTCGTTCTTCCTTCATTAAACTCACGACACCACTTAAACACGCTCTTTTGGTTTATAGCACCTTCACCATGAACAGTTTTCATCTGTGCACAAATTTCAGTCGGCGTTTTTCCTTCCACGAGAAGGAACCTTATGACAGCGCGCACCTCGCACTTGGCGCGATTTCTGATTGACATATTTCACATAAGCGGACACTACAAGGCGAGTTTTGCTACTGACGAGGGTCGCTGGTGCTCGTTGTGTCCAGGAGATCCCCCGCTGCCACTCAGTGTTGCCAACTGTTGAAAAAAAATTCCCACAGCACGACAGCCAAACATCTTACTTTATGGACACGCCTCGTATATCCGAGTGACAAACACGATATATGTGAACAACACAAACAAACTCAAACAGGTTATTCCTTACGAAAATATAAAACGATAAGTTATGTACCACTTTTCTATAAAGTGATTAATAATTATGATAACTATGCATCCCCAAAAGTCAAGTTTTGAAATACTCTTAGTTCAAAATATCATAAAGTACTTGCGCTTAAGAAATAAGTTGGTGAACAGTGATGCATTCTGTGTCCCTATATTTTATTCGTCAGAACACATGCTCTAGCGAAGCTCGCGGGCGTACGACCGCAATAAGGATTAAGGGTTTGTGGACGTGCCGGCAGAGGGACTCCAGGAACCTCGCAGCTGCAAAGGCACGCTACCAAAGGTTTCTGCAGGTGCAACTGTTCCAGCACGTGCAGACGACATCCAGAGACAACGGAAGGCACCAGGGTGCGAACACAGCTACATTTTGCAGCTGCCCAAGAGACACCGAGATCCCACCACCAGCTGCACCTGTCCCAGGTTTATACCACAATAAACAATGAGAGCTTTTAGCGGATGTGCGTGCAGAATGGGACAATAAACTTCCAGGCAAGAACCAAGGGACGACGCCAGGCCGGCTGCGGACCACACGAGCAGCGGCCATGTGTTTTATGACCCGGAGGGACGCCAAGCACCCCGGACACGTGCAGCAGAGACGGGGCAAGTTGAATATGGTGATGGACGCTACAAAACCACACGAAGGGAGGAGCAACGGGGCAGTCGGCCGACGGACACGGAAGAGCGCGGAGCGAATCCGCGAGCAGTCGTCGTCGGCAACCGGCCGTCGTCAAATGCAGAGTCCTGCGTTGGACCCGGGAAGAAGGAACTTCGAAGCCAGGCGCCGAGACGCCCACCAAGTTCGAGAGCAGTTCCAAGCCGCCAGCCGAAGGAATTCAGCGCTGCAGTGTCAGATAAGTAGTTCTACACCAAGTGCGAAGAATNCCGCCAGCCGAAGGAATTCAGCGCTGCAGTGTCAGATAAGTAGTTCTACACCAAGTGCGAAGAATCTTCCCCCCCTCCCCCCGCCGTCAGTCGCGGCATCAAACCATATGCAGCCTACATAGGAAAAGGGAGGGAGTTTGTCTCTTGAGTTCATGTACCAGTTAACCTGTTTAAGCAACAATAAAACTCGATTATGTGAACTCACACAAAGCCAGTGTAATTTATTAGTAAATTGGACCNCCCTATCACTGAGGGCTAGCATCAAGTGCTGGCGCCTCACGCCGCAGAGCAGAATCAATACCTACTTCCAAACTTCAGCATTTGGCAAGTATCAATTTTTGGTGCCCAACATGGGGCCCGCTGAAGTCTGTATAGATGGAAGCAAGGACAAACTGAAGCACCCGAGAGTAGAGGAATCTCGCCCCGAAAGCTAGCACATTTATGACTTCGAGGGTGTCATAAAATAAAAATAAAAATACAATTAACCCTCGTTGCGCCTAGTACCGACAATAGAACCGAGAAGGGAGCAGAGCTAGGCAATAAACCAGACGAGAAAATGGCAGGCCGCATACGTGAGCGGAGTTTAGAAGAAAGGGGGAGTGCACAGACCCAGGGAGAAGGGGACGAGATATGGACAAAGTCATCCGCAATTAACATACAAACGCATATCAAAAGCAGGGGGCAAACGAGGGAGCAGTGCAGAGCCCCGCGATGCCAAGGCACGGGACTATACATAGTACAGTGCCGCAATTGCCCGCGGCAGCAATGCAATCAATGTATCGGCTGGCCGGATGTTTTCCGGCCGACACAAGGAACAGGGTACCAGTGCCTTGATTGTCAGGAGCCGCATACACAGTGCGACCTCCTGAATTGCCCAGGACACAACACGCGCCTGACTCTGTGCGCTACCTGTACACAGGCATTCCACAACCTCTGTATAGGGTGGCCCGAAGGAGCCGAGGGCACGAGGGGCTGGGTATACCAGTGCGGGGTGTGCCAGAAACGGACAAACAGGGAGCCCCCTTCAAACGCAGACCAAACATGTGACACCTGGGCAGAGGGAAGACAAGGAATAGGGGAGGAAATGGTACTGCCGGAGTTCGCAGGAAGACACCACGAAGATCCAGAACGATTTATACCGAATTGCGAACACGAGTTCCAGACAGGGGGTGTTCCCAGGAAGCGGTGGGTGCAGAAGGCACGCGAACAATTAAAACAAGCCGCCCTCAGCTGGTGGGACAAGTATGGGGAGTTTATAACGACATGGGAACAATTCGCTGCCCGACTGAGCAGCAAGTTCGCAGGAGAAGAGGTGATAACTGGGCTACGAACCGAGTTCTACACCCAACAACAACAAAACGAGGAAGAGGTAGAAATCTTCATTAGGAGGAAGGCGCAAATGTATGCACGCATCGCACCAGAAGGAACGGAAGCGGAGGGAGTTTGCATAATTACGAGGCTATTAATACCAGCCCTAAGGAGCGTCCTTCGCCACCCACGGGCAATAAAAATGGAGGAACTCGTGGAGCGGGCGAGGGAGGCAGAGATCGATTACCGCGAAATGCGCGCGGTAAGGGTCGGGACCAACCTCCCCATGCCCCTCCCTGCCGTCCGCCCAGAGCGCACAATACAGAATAGCGCCGACAAAAGCGAAAACAGGGGCCCTCCACAGTGCTGGTACTGTCCCGAGAGGCATCTCCACCGGAACTGTCCCACCATAAAAGCCCGGGTCGCTGTAGAAAGGGAAAGAGCCACCCGGAACGCCCCCCTTGGAACAGGGAAGGCGATGCCTCAGGGACGAGGGGCGGGAAACGCCGCCGCCGGGGCCTTGAGCCACCCTGCGTCCCCGGCATAAATAAAAGGGTGAGGCAGATATACATAGTGGGCGACCCGGGATCGGGCACGCAAGCCCCTCGGATAGAAGCCCGGATTAATGGACACACCATCAAGGCGATCTTAGACACCGCCGCAGCTGGCAACTTTATCAGAAGCCAGCTGCTGACGCCAGATCAAAGAAAAGCGATGAAGAAGGACGCCCGACGCGTCCAGATGGCCCAGACAGAATCCCGCCTGACAATAGAGGGAAAAATCACCTTGCCAGTAGACACAGGGGTCGAGACAGTAGCCACGGAGTTCTTCTGTGCCCCGCAGTTAGCGGAAGAAGTGATCCTCGGGCAACCATGGCTGTCGAGCCAAGGCTGTATAATCGACTGCGGGCAAAGGCGATTATACCTGGGCAGGCGGGACAGAATGGCCATAAACTGGGAGGCTCCCGTGAACACGGAAGGACCAAGAGCCATATCCGACAAGGAGGTGAACCACCAGCTAAGACCCGACCAGCTGCGGGCGTTAGTACGAATAATGAACACCCACGTGGCGATATTCGGGAACAACGGCCGATTACAACAGACCACAGCCATCCAACACGAAATCTGGGTAAAGGATGCGCGCCCCGTATACTGCCGCCCAGGTAACCCGTCAGCCCACCGCCGACAGATCATCCTCGACCAGGTGGCCGAAATGAAGGAACAGGGGATAGTGGAGCCGACTGACTCCCCATACAATGCCAGGGTAGTGCTCGTACCCAAGAAAGGTGGGGAACTCCGATTCTGTGTGGACTACCAAGCCCTAAATGACATCACACACCCAATGGCCCCGCCCGCGATAAACATCGCAAATATGCTCCGCGACCTAGGGGACGCACGTATATTCTCCACTCTGGACATGCGCAGCGGATACTGGCAAATCCCCGTGCACCCAGAGTCCCGGAAATATACCGCGTTTACCACCCCAGAGGGCGAAACACTGCAGTTCCGAGTAATGCCCTTCGGCTTAAAGAACGCACCGGCTACCTTCCAGCGGCTTATGTCGGCCGTGGTACTTACCGGCTACAGCGGACAATTCTGCCTGGCGTATCTGGATGACGTCATCGTGTATTCCCGCACATGGGAGGAGCACCAGGTACACCTGAGAAAGGTGCTGGAACGATTCGAGCTCCACGGGCTGACGTGCCGACTGGAGAAGTGCCATTTCGGCAAAACCCAGGTCGAATATCTAGGGCACATAATCACCCCTGAAGGGAATTACCCAAAAGCCGAAAAGGTGCGGGAGATCGAAGACGCCAGGGCGCCGACAAACCGGAGACAATTGAGGCGGTTCCTGGGACTGTGTAATTGGCTCCGCGACTTCATCGAGGATGTCGCCCCTCTTATGGCTCCCCTCAACGAGCTGCTACCCAAAACGGCTCGCTGGAGGTGGAACGACCAACATGAACGGGCCTTCCGAGAGATTAAGGCGCGGTATAGTGACATAAGCATGTTATATCGCCCTATGCCCGGGTTACCACTAATCCTGCAGACGGACGCAAGCGGAACCGGAATGGGGGCGGTTCTGTATCAGGAGCAGCCACAGCGCCCACGACGAATCATCGCATACGCCAGCACTATGCTCAAGGAGGCCGAACGACGGTACCACAGTAACGAGCAGGAGTGCTTGGCGGTGATCTGGGCGGTCCGCAAGTACCGCTACTATTTAGAGGACAGGCCCTTCGTCCTCCGGACCGACAACAAGGCCCTCACTTGGCTAAGAACCAAGAGCAGCGAGAGGGCAAAATTGGGGCGGTGGGCGTTGTTCCTAATGGAATTCTCTTTCACAATAGAGCATTGCCCAGGGTCTGCCAACGAGCTACCCGACGCCTTATCCCGACAACCACAAGGGTCAGACCAGAACAGAGGGGCGGACGACTGGGACCGTATGCTTCCCCCCTCCTCTCCGAAGTCTCCACAGCCCGGGCACATGGGGCTGCAACTAATTAAGTTCCGGGAGAACAAGGAACTGCTACAAGACCTACAGCAGGCCGATCCCGCACTACCGGGACTAATGGAGCGGCAGCCCGAGCAATACGAGATAAGAGACGGCGTAGTCTGGGCCAGGACCCACCCGCGAGCCGAGCAGTGGAAGGTCTGGGTCCCCAAAGAGTTACGACCCAGCCTCTGCGAGCACCATCACGACCATCCCCACGCGGGACACCCCGGGTGCCAAGAAACATTAAGGGCCCTGACCACCCGATACACCTGGCACGGAGTCGCGCGGGAAGTCCGAGAGTACGTCGCCAGATGCCAAACGTGCTGTGCAAACAAGGCATACCCGGTGCCGAAGACGCGGTATACGCCCAGACGACCGAAGACTCCGTGGACGCACATCGCCGCGGACATTATGGGCCCCTATCCTAGGACACCCCGGGGAAAACGGTACCTGCTCGTCGTAACCGACCAGTTCTCCCGGTGGACGGAAGCCTTCCCTATACCTAATCAGGAAGCAGGCACGATTATCCGACAAATGGAGCGGGAGGTTTTTCCCAGGTGGGGGTTCCCAAAGTGCGTCCTAACGGACAACGGCTCCCAATTCACCGGCACAAAATGGGCGAAGGCGTGTGAAACATGGGGGGCGGAGAACTGGACGACGCCCGCATATCACCCCCAGGCCAACCCCACCGAACGCCGGAACCAGGAGCTGAAAAAGAACCTGCGCGTCCGGATGGGCGACAATCATGCACAATGGGACATGCACATCCCCGAGATACTATACACACTGCGGCGCCGGCACAATGACGCCCTAGGCACTTCGCCCAGCCAACTTATCCTCGGGTACAATCTCCGCCGCCCAGGAGAATGGCAGTGGGAGACCGAGGCGACCGAGCTGCCCGGCCCCGAAGCCATAAGGAAAGCAGCAATCCGAAGAACGGGCACGGTGCGGAGAAACCAACAAAGGTACATCCGACGCAAGTACCCGGAACAAACCCGCGACGAACACCACCTACCCGAAGGCCAGCATGTATTTTTGCGCAAGCATCCTCTGAGCCGGGCCAGTGAAAAATACTGTGCAGGGTTCGCGCCGAAATGGGAAGGACCGTACATCATAGCGGGGCGCCAAGGGAATGTCTACTGGGCGGAAGATGAAATGGGAAAAATGCGGAAGGTAGCGAGGGACCAGATACGCCCTATACCCGAGCCCCGCACTCAGGACCCCAGGAAAGCCAAGCGGGACTGCCCAGAAGAAGCCAGTAATATGCCACTTGCGCACGGGACGAGCAGTAAGGACAGGGGTGAAGGGGCAATGAACGGGCAGCAGACCGCGTGGCGGCGACGGTCAGGGGAGGTAACCCCATACCTGAGTGACGCCCGGGCCACGAGGCCACGGGAGCGAGGAACCATTGACGGTTGGCCGGGGGAGAAAGGGAGGCGCGCGGGAGCGAAAGATGGCGGGGAGCGAACGGAGGAGGGGCAGGTACTCCGCGGATGGAAGGAACAGACGGTGAGAACCAGCGAGGGAGAATTTGAAGGGGAAATACTGCGCGAGCTCGAGGGGGAGCCGGAAGCGCACACACAGAGAGGGACGGACGAAGGAGAGAGGCCGGACGAAAGAAAAGATGGCGTCCAGAAGCGAACGAGCAGGGAGGAGGGAGAGAGAATCCAACCATGGCGTAATTGCCGGGACCGGAGAGACGCGAGCGAAGAAAATTCAAGACGTCCTCTACAGGGGAACACCGAGGGAGAATCGAACCCGGGAGCAGTGGAGGTACCCGAGGGAGACACGCCCACAGCCCCGACAACCGGCGCCCAGCCTCCTGCCGGCGAGGGACGCTCCCTGCCGCCACCGATGGCCGCGGAAGCAGCGCCTGGGACAGACGGGACAGACATCACGGCACCTATAGGCCGCGCACCATCCGAGGGCCCAGCTGACGAGATCACGTCTGGGACGGACGAATCACGGAGGGTCCAGCCATGGCGCAGCTGTCGAGAGGGGGAGAGGCCCCAGCTCTACAGGGATCGCCGCACCTATAGGCCTCGAGCAGCCCAGGGGCCTAACTGAAGATCCTAGACACAGACTCTGTGCGACGCAAGTGCGACTGTGTACCGTGTGTCGCCCGCTGAGAACCCCCAAGGCACGAAGCCCCCATCAGCCACAGAAATAAGTGCAACAAATAATAATTTTTTTTATTTTTTTTTTTGTGTGTTTACCGAAAGAAAAGGGACCGGTTAAGTTCGTTAATTGCAAAACCGCATGTGCGAAGTGTGGAGAGGCCTTTAGCCAACTGATCAAGTCAATGTGTAGTGTAATTATGTGTTCAAACATGCACAGTGAAAACCACGAAAGTCCGCAACAAAAGTGGCAGGACATCTGTCTCATTGTACCCGAGCTAAATTCATCAGTAGCAATGTTTGCCAGTTACTGATTGTGTGCACTTGTGTGCCCCCAATTAATAGATGTTCACCGATGTTTGTATTCTGTTTACTTTTTGTTTACCACTGTAAAGCATTGCTTACGAG
This sequence comes from Clitarchus hookeri, assembly GCA_002778355.1. Taxonomy (NCBI): domain Eukaryota; kingdom Metazoa; phylum Arthropoda; class Insecta; order Phasmatodea; family Phasmatidae; genus Clitarchus; species Clitarchus hookeri. The sequence goes on from NQII01000035.1 coordinate 1,409,068, forward strand.
AGTTGTTTACCGATGTTTACTTGTGTTTACCATTGGTAAGTTATGTGTAGAAAATGGGGAATGTTAAAGTTAGATATACAAGAATGTCTAGAGAAAAAAGTTACAGGTTTTTGTGCGCAATAACCTTAATAATTTTTAATTACCGAAGTTTGGTTAAGGTGCGTTAAAGTTTGTTGGTTCGTGACACAAGGAAAATTCTGAGAATGAATATATAAAGAGTGTACTTTTTTTTGATGATTGTAATGTTCATATACCAGTTACTGGAGGTATATAGTATTTAAAGTGTTACCAGGAAAAAAAGCTGTTTGCTAAATATAGGGTAGAGAACCATAGTTGAGTTAGTTAATTTCTCAATTGTCATGGCTTATGACGTCGGCTGTAATTTTATAATACGTTCTTGTTGTATGAGTGGGCCGCTTGTGACGAATATATCTCGCGTGACGACGCTGAGATGCGAGACGCGCGGTGATTACAGGTAGTGTATCGGGAAAATTAAATGTTTTATTTCAATGGCGCGAGTTGGGTAGAACGAAAGGTTATGTTATGTAAAAGGTCCGAGATAACTTAGATTATTTGTAAGTGACCCGTTTATAGGTTAACCGGTGGTTTAAAAGTTCTAAAATAAAATTTTTGAAGAAAAATTTCTACAAGTGGCAAAAATTTTTACGGTCTCTTTGAAATCTTTAGCCTAGAGTTTTAGTAAGATATTCTTAAGGTATGTAGTGGTTTTATGCGGTAAAGTAGCGGTGCCGCAGTATCCAAAGACGTTTACATTCGCATGATTTTAGCTCGCCAGAGATTGTGAATAAGTTGTGTGATAAGTATTAGTGCGTAAGGGCTTGTAAATAGTTATCGTGCAATGTTAAAGTGTAGGGAGATTGTGAATAATCGATGTGACCAGGGTGTATTTTGTTTGTACTTTTTGTCAATTTTCAAAGTATGAGACAACTCCCCCCCCCCTCCCAGCATTGCCTAGGGTTTGCAGGCCTGCGATGTTCTAAAATTGTAAGAGGGTGTGCCCCTCACAAACTGGTTTGTGA
>NQII01000035.1:1411012-1448749 GCA_002778355.1 Clitarchus hookeri
ATAATTCCCCTTCGTTAAGTAAATGGAGGTTGCCCCCCAACGTTTGCATGAAACTTTGTAACAATAAGCTATAAAGGATTTGTTAAGACAAATTATGAATTAGCTAGTCTAAATTATCAGAAAACGTCACCTCGTCAGAACATCCTCAGGGGAACCGTTTTCGAGTAATCCATATGCGTAAATTTTGAACACAATTGAGTGGGCTGACAGGTAGGCAACACACACTGACATACGACGTGTGTGTGTGCACGCGCGCGGAAGACGCGCAAGCGAAAAACGAATAACGCTTACTGTACTTTAAACGTGCAAGGGGTATGAGTGCATATTGTGAGTCAGGGTGAGGTTCATTATCCAATGAAAATGGCATGTTGATATATTGTGCACTATCAAAGGGGGAAATTAGTAAATAAGCTGTAGTGCACTGTGACTTCAAAATTAACACAAGGCAGATAATACTATCATACACAAAAACAATGAAACATTACAAACTTAAACATTTACAAAAGAAAGCGCACTTCACAGTAAAAAAAAATTGTAATTTTACAAAAAAAAATTTGGAAACTAGTTACTGCAGGAATTCAAGGTAAAACTACAAAAAAAAATCTTTGTAGTCTTTGCAAAAAATTGCTTGAAATATGTATGGGATATATTCAGTACCTGTACAAAAGTGTACTGTAACCTACCAACAGGTATCCTGTAGAATTACAAATATATCTCAAACTATTTTACTGCAAAATCACAAGCTATTAAACGTATTTCTACAAAATAATATATCTACTTTATGATAAGCATTATCTTTTATGGTATAAAAATTACAGGTTATTCGCGACAGCACGGAACACGTGTTCTGTGGTCCTGTCAGTCATGTCCCAACCTAATTAGGATTTTTGAAAATTCCAACTGGATTAAAGAGAATCTAACCACGAACCTTCTCGTAAGAATTAAGTACTCTACCCACGAAGCCACGTATGCACCCATGCAGTGATGATATATTTTAATACGTTATTAGACATCTCATTAGTTTATTTTGTGTTAATATGCGGTATTTTATCTTGAAAAGAGAACGAGTTTTTACTGAGCTCGCGACGGAACTGTAATTATCTTTACACTTAATTGCAAGGAGTGTGTTAATCCTATGAAAAAAAAGGCAACTTTGTACATACATATAGACTGCTCGCCACCAACCAAGGTGAACCGGGTTCAATCCTGGCCGGGCCACTCCCGGATATTCGCAAGTGGGAATCGTGTAGGACGATGCCGCTGGTCGTTGTGTTTTCTCGGGGATCTCCCGTTTCTCCCGCCCTTGCATTTCGGCGCTGCTCCATTTTCACCTCATTTCACCCTCATCGCCACTTAAGACTTCGTTATTAAGAGCAGCCCAAATTTACCAAATAAACATTGTACATACACGAGAAAATGAATGCGGCCAACAGCTATTTATATTTCGCAGAGTTTTTATTTTCTTTATCCCGGCAATCTTTAGCCTATTTTTGTCACTTATAATCTTTTATCCAAATAAAGCCATACGAAATCATGCGAATGTACTCGTATTTTGCAAAACACTTTTTACATTTAGCTGTCTAGAGAAACTTTGAACGAATACAAAATATATATTAACAAATAATTCTGAAAATTTTTAGAACATTTAAAAGAAAAGTACCTGTTTGTACTACCACAGTTAAAATCACATAAATTTAGAAAACCTGCTCTGCACTGTTACAAAACTAATGTTGCAAACCCATAACTTGGGGGAAACACCGTTTTCAAACCAGTCTACATGGACTTTGCCCTGTCATCCAAGGAAAGAAGTAGCACTCGCCGTAAGAGGATTGTAGGAACAGCTGACTCATCTGCCTTTAGCATAAGTCTTCATCTGCCATTAGCACACGTCTTAACTTGAAATTTTAAGATAGTATCAGCAGTTTACTGAATATCAGTATTTCTGCAATAATTTTTATATTGCAGTACGGCTGTTGCGCTTGTAAGCATACAAATTGAACAGGTTTACAGAATTTTTAATTTAGACACATTTATTTTCATACAAAAATATTTTAACTCTGCTTACAAAAATTATTTATTTTGATGTTACATATAAATTATACATATGCACACACACATATTATCCATACCTATACATACATACAAATACGTATAAACATTAACATATACAGAATAAGAAATTCATTCTCGCGACTATTCATTTCATTATGTTCAAATATTGTTATGCTAATTTTTCTGTGCAATTATGATAGTCGCAATAATATAATTTTAAGTTGAAATAAACTATTTGTTTTTACTTAAACATTCATCTAAAATTTAAACCTCAAATTCACTGTTCATACTCTTATAGCGACAATTTTAAAATACTTCAAACATCCACCAAATTAAAGTCTATAAACTATTTCATATTTGTTATAATCAAATTTGTTGCTTTGTTAATGTTAGCCACAGCATGACTTTTTTCGAAACGTTTTACTGTTGAAGGTGGCTGCCTGGTTGAAGGAATTTTGAACGCCTGAGACCTTAAAGCGCTGGAGCGCTAGGGGCGACCGAGACATGCGCATTAGGGTGGAGTGAAATTTTTTCTTTTCTATCAATTCTAAGTTTTCTCATCTGGGGTAATGTGCTATTATTTCGAGTAAAAATACCTCTCCCACGCTTTCTAGTTCTCCGTATTTTGTGTTGCTTAGCAAAACAACAACCCCCCCCCCCCCCTCCTTTTCCTCAGCCACCCGCACACGCCTTGCAGCGAGTGACCGAGCGCTCGCTTACTTCAGTTCTCGGAAAATAACAGCAGCGAGTGGACGTACGTTGGCGTGTTTCAAATTATAAGTTTTTAGTCTGCNGTATTGTTTTAAGATCATGGCTCAAATAAAAACGAGGAAAACCACGATTTGTCCTGTTTTTGGAACGCCAGAAAATTTTAATTATTGTGTTTTGCCGACTTATTTTGATGTCATGAAGCAGTACCTGTGGTTCAAAAACGAATTGAAACCTAACTCAAAAACAAAAGAACCGACGGTTGGAGAAATTTCTGAGATTGAAGCCACCAAAGTTGAGAACATTTGGCTTAAAGCATCCATCCCAACAGTGATACATAAACGGGTGTTGCAGATCATTCGCTCTTATCATGATAAGTATAGAAACATCATGAAACCGTACTTGAAACGCCAGGCGAATGAAAAATACAAATACAAACTTCAGAAATTTAAAGAAGATTCAAACAAACTATTTGATATTTGTTCTTGCAAATGCACGCTTTTTGAAAATTGTAGCTGTGAAAAAAAAACGCCGAGTTCTACAACAAGAAAGAAGTTTCGTGATAGACCAAAGAACAAAGAGGAAAATGATTATCGGTTCTGTCGGTTTGGCTGTGACAAAAAGTCAGACTAAAAAGCAAGAGAGAAAAGCAACAGAAAATGCCGAAACTCAAGTGAGTTCTGATTTACAGCAGCCTTCATGTTCTTATCATGAGCCTCTGCCTTTATTAGAAGAAGTGATTGAAACAGATTCATCAGAACCAAATACCTCCTCTGAGATGACTGAAATAGAAGCGGCAATAGTAAATCCATGCACAGCGAAGCTACAGTCTGAAAATCTTGATATTTCTAAACCTCAACGAAAACAAATGCGAGTACAGCTGCCTTCCCTTGCTCTGGCATGTGACCGTACTGGAGTCTCTGATAGATCCGCTGCAATTATAGCATCTGCTGTTCTAAAAGATGTTGGAATAATTCAAAAAGAGGATAATAGCTGCGTTATAGCCCGTTCAAAAATTCTACGTGAAAGAACTAAAATGTGGGGTCAATTACAACAAAAAGATTGCTCGGAGCCTTTGGTGGGGCTGTATTTCGGCGGTAGAAAGGGCAAAACTTTATCACAGGAAAAGATAGGATTTAAGTATCACCGGAGGAGTAAGATGGAAGAGCACTATGTTCTTGTAGCAGAACCAGGACATAATTATTACGGCCATGTAGTATGTGATTCAGGGGCGGCTGAAAACATAAAAACATGCATTACAAAGTGTTTTAATGATAAATTATAAAATCTGTCTATTATCGGCTATTGGCTGCGATGGCACTGTCGTCAACACTGGGTCAAAGGGAGGGTTGTTCATCGCTTGGAGGTCGAGCTCGGTAGACCACTACAGTGGTTTATTTGTCAGTTGCATTCAAATGAGCTCCTTTTGCGGCACTTAGTTCAACATTTAGATGGCCAGACGACGGGTCCGCGTTGTTTCTCGGGTCCAATAGGAAAGAAATTACAATGTTGCGAAAATCTTCCTGTTGTAGACTTTGTAGTAATTCCTGAGACTTTGCCTAGGATTACAAATGAAAATGATCTATGTACGGACCAAAAGTACCTCCTTCACATGATGGAAGCAACTGCGACAGGAAAATTCTCCCTTGATTTAGCAAACAGACAACTATGTCAACTTTCGCATTCAAGGTGGCTTACAACAGCGAATAGAATTTTACGCTTATATGTTGCTACCACAAATCCTTGTCAAAATTTAAAAACATTGGCAATATTTGTAATGACAGTATATGGACCAACCTGGTTTGACATAAAGTCGAATTCATCGTGCCTGAAAGGAGCATTTCACTTATGGATACTGATCAAAAGGAGTCGTTATCTTAGTGAAGACTTAAAGAAATTGATCGAGCCAGTAATCCAAAGGAATGGCTATTTTGGGCATCCTGAAAATATTCTGTTATGTATGCTAGGTNAAACTAGCTTATCCCCGTATATTAAAACTAAGATCGTAGCCTAAACTTCCGGGGATTCGGAAGTTCGTGATACCATAATTTAATTTTGAGGCATCTGACTACACTGATCTAATTGATTGGCAGAATTTAAACGTCTGTGAGCCACCTTTGACCGCAAATTATTCGACCGAAAGATTAAAAGAAATAGTCGAGAATGGCTTCGGTACAGACGATAATATTCCTTTGTTCCCCTGTCACACTCAAGCGGTAGAGCGGTGCATCAAGTTGGTGACTGAGGCATCAGAAGCTGTTTGCGGACAGGAAGCAAGGGACGGTTTCATCAGAGGAAGACTTGAGTCGCANGTCAGAGAACTAGCTTATCCCCGTATATTAAAACTAAGATCGTAGCCTAAACTTCCGGGGATTCGGAAGTTCGTGATACCATAATTTAATTTTGAGGCATCTGACTACACTGATCTAATTGATTGGCAGAATTTAAACGTCTGTGACCCACCTTTGACCAGAAATTATTCGACAGAAAGATTAAAATAAATAGTCGAGAATGGCTTTGGTACAGACGATAAAATTCCTTTGTTCCCCTGTCACACTCAAGCGGTAGAGCAGTGCATCAAGTTGGTGACTGAGGCATCAGAAGCTGTTTGTGGACAGGAAGCAAAGGATGGTTTCATCAGAGGAAGACATGAGTCACGCAAGAACGTGCCTTCATTTGAAACAAAAAAGGAACATTCAATTTAATTAGCATTACATTACAACATTATTATTGCTGACAACTCCTGAGAAATTAAAATTGTATCACTTTTTTTTGTAACTAAATATGTTTTTTCTTTTAATTTACAGTTTTATTTATTTACTGTTAGTAAAAATAAGTTAAAAACAGAATAAAAATTAGTTGACACCTAAGAGAATACAAAGAAAATATTGAGTTTAATGTAAATTTTTAGGAATTTGGGGCCCTTGGCGGCACTTTAAAAATATTTCTTAAAGCTACTTATTGTCTTTTCAATTAATATTTAGATACCTCCTGGTAGTTTTTTACATATTCCATTATAATATATTTAAAAAATTATTTTTTAAACATCTTTGAAAAATAGTCAGAAAATGAGCAATTTTGCAAAATTTCAGGTGACGGGGGCACCTCAATATCTTCACGTAGATAATTTTAATTTGGTATGTTTTTATATAAACTATAGACACAACTTTCCGCAACTATTCTATTTCGATAAGAGTATTATAATTTTTTTCGCCTAACAAGTTCACTCCACCCTAATGCGCATCTACTCTCTCATCGCCTCTACGCGCAAAGCACTGAACTGGCATGTAGTCTTGCCGTTGATTACGCGTCTCTATGAGACTTTCAGCGGAGACCTTGCCATTTTATGACTGTGTATAAAATATATATTTTAAAAAGTTAAAACATGTTATATTTGAGCAAGGTTTGAATCCGAGTCAAGAAGTAGCAAGCCTATCACTCTATAACAACGGACCTGCAGCTCTCACGTGCTTACTGTAGTGTATCTATTGTATCGCTACTAGAGTCTCATAATTGACTTTTTCAGTTTCTATTGAAGATAGTGAATTTTACGTATTGCCAAATGTTACAGACGCCTGATGCTACTCTTTGTTGTTTGGAAGAACAAGTCTTAGTGACGTGGATAACCGTAACTGCCGCATAAACGATCATTTTCTTGTTACTCTGGTGAAGAAAGCTTCGTTTAGATTCGGCATTGATCGTCTCCGAAACCCGAAGCTAGATAGGCTGTTCACAGTAGAGTGAGCACTTTTGAGACCCTAGTTACTTTTTCCTTGCACCCATTTTTTATCCTTCAACCACCTTTTAAAATAAATATTGCCACGTAAGTAATAAACACAGTGCGTATATTCCACTGCACTCAGAAGTTAACATACAAGGGTAAAATAGAATATATTTATGGACTATTATTCCAAATGATGAGATTTCAAAAGCGCTCACTTTACCGTGAATAGCATATAAGAAGGGCGGCTGTTTACAATGTCTTTGTAACAACATAAACTTATATCTTAATCCACACAAATGCAATTCTTGCAAATAAACAAACACTGTAGATTTACAAAGCATATCTTTGTAAGTCAACAACATTTTTTAGTTATACAAGAATTCGTCAGTTACAGTTACGATTTTTTTACAGTGTAATTAATCAATCCAGTCATCCTAATAGCACACAATCGATTGCACGTTTTATTTACGGCGATTGCTATCAGGCCGTCACTGCTGTAAGTGAAGAGATATGGACGGGTCTTAACATCGAGGTCTTGAGAGCCGATGAGGGTGAAGTGACGTGAGTGAAGCGGCACCGAAATGCAACGGCGGGGGAAAAGGAAGATCCCCGCGATAACCTGCTGACCAGCGGCATCGTTCGTCCCGATTCCCACGTGCGAAAATCCGGGGGCGACCCCGTCGGGAATCGAGCCAGGTTCGCTTTGGTGGGAGGCGAGTAGTCTAACCACTGGAACACCGCGGCCCCAGTCAGCTGTATGCCAAGTGAAGTAGCTCTATCCTGTGGGTACATAAGTTTTCGTCTTATGTTTTTGTAAGTAATAACCTGCAGAAGTTTGTCGGAGTTTTCCATGTGCAGACTCTACAAGGTTATCCCATCTTATTCGGACGCGCTCTGGAATACAATCCGAAACAAAGTTCAGGTTAAATAACTTTCGGAAAGTAATCTGCGATGTGTGCCTTTAAGGATAGGAGGGACATCACAGCTGTGAGTCTTTCACGTCAAGCTGTGACGTCATGGCAGTGTCTGAATATCCCGTCTCTTAAAACAAATTACGTCATATAACAATAAAATAATTCAAATATTTAATTTTTAACCCGTAGGCCATAACAATACCCGAAAGATAGAGTAAAATAAGATTTTTAATCGTTTTACACATTTTCGCGCAAACATCGAAATATTCAAAAGTGAAAATTTGGAAAACGGCGTCAAGAAACTAGAAGCAATATTAATGCATTCATTATTTAGTGCATATCATATATTCTCTCAAAGAGAGTAAAAATGTAATTTATAAATGCTAGACAAATGCCAAAATTGCAGTTTAAAAAAACCCACTTTAAAACAATCCGTGAATCACTTCAAATTTTAAATTCACAGTGAAATCGTTTAAAAGTCGTAATTTGCTAAAAAAAAAAAAAAATTTCAGGTGTTTCACTGGGGGTAGATCGTGTCAACTGTAAATAGGAACATTTGCGTGGATCAGTGCGACAACGTTACGCCCTTGTTTACTGCCACTTAAAATTGAGCTTAGAACACGTGCCATTTCTTAAAAAAGCTTTCTTTTTAAATATATAGTAGCTCCTAACATTTAAAGAGACACTTAAGGAAAGTAGAAATAAATTCATTTGATAATTGTTTAATTCAAGGACCATTTAAGAACAAACTATTTAATGACTCTGGCAGTAAACAGTTGAATTTTCCACGTAACCTTTTTGCATTTTGGTGTTTCGTCATCGAAGGATTCTTTGCAATGGGCGTAGTTTTAATTTTATACCTTACGCCGGGTTTATAAACAACGCAAGAAATGCAAACACGCAAGAAACGCAAATCCGCAAACAGTCGAACGTACGTATTTCAAAGCTACAGTTTATAAACTACGCAGGACGCAAGAACGCAACGCAAGAGTTGGTCAACATTCAACTTCTGGCGTTTTTGCTTGCCTTTTGCGCATTTTAAATTAGTCGTCATCGATTACAAAATCGTTTTACACTCGTAAAGAAGGCTGTGATTTTCAATTAATTTTACTATTTGCGTGTACACTGAATTTTTATGCCTACAATTATGCGTTGAAGCATAAATAAATATCATAATTACGTGTTAAAATATTTTTGTATCGCCATTTTCCCGAGAAAATTTAGTAGCGTTATTAGTAATTCGTTATTCAGGAATTTAAAAACGATATACCAGTAACTTCGCAAAGCTCAAAATTAAAATATATATACATATACATGATTTATTCGTTTTTCAAACATATATATGTACAAAAAAAATGTTTGGAAAAGAATAAAACGTGTTCATTAAAAAGCATTATGGAAATAAGTGTTTAGTACTTGTTTGAGTACTTTCATTTTGCAATGTTAGTGACGTCTTGCATGCACCGTGCGATGTTTATTAAAGATCGTAATTTTCTTGTCGTTGCGTTCTTACGTTTCTAGCTTATAAACCCGTTCCAAGTACGCTTCAACTGCGTTCCACTGCATGATCGTGCTGTATTAGCGGGACAATCGCTACCGAGCTTCTACAGAAGCCTGTTGGAGGCGTGCATGTCGCGCTGCTGGAGTTGCTTCTCCCATCCGCCGCTAGATATCTCTAGTGTTGTACTTGCGCAGTTCTCTTCCTCGTACAACGACGTTGCGTTTCGTATAGGCCCCCTATACATCCTGTTTCCCTATTGTATGCAGACTTTAGTGTGTATCAGGCAATAAGCAAGGGAGATAAATTATTAAACACCTACGGATATGCAGAAACAGTATTAAAATAAATAAAATATTACACATGCATGGACATGATTCACCCGTCCAAGAAAAAGAAATGGAATCAATGAAACGGCTGATTCTTTCAAAATTCCAAACTGTCGGGACGAAGTTATTGTATATAAGACGCTTCTTACAGTCGAGGAAAAAATACTAGTGTAGTGCGCTCTTAAATGAATTATTCACTTTCTCCAAAAAAGACCAATATTTAGAGCACTGTTTTCCATTTCATTTCAGCAAAAAAAGTATACATATATACACATATATGTACACACACACGCGCGCACGCGCACACACACACTCTCTCTCTCTCTCGCTCTCTCTCTCTCTCTCTCTCTCTCTCTCGCTCTCTCTCTTTCTCTCTCTCTCTCTCTCTCTCTCTCGTAAAATTGTCACTATAGCCCATTCACTGTTAGTTCCATCTTTTGAAGCCCNGCTCTCTCTCTCTCTCTCTCTCTCGCTCTCTCTCTTTCTCTCTCTCTCTCTCTCTCTCTCTCTCGTAAAATTGTCACTATAGCCCATTCACTGTTAGTTCCATCTTTTGAAGCCCTATTAAAGTTATACTTTTCTACTTTCAGGTTATTCATCCGTCTCATGCAAAAATAGCTTAACAAAAGAGTGTTCGGCTTGACTATTTAAAACATGAATATTTTAGCGTTTAGTAGAGTTCATTTTAGACGCCGTCGTTAGTCACTTGTTAAGCGATGGCTGCGATATGGTAATTAGGTTTCGTTACATAGTAAGTAAAACTAAGGTTAATTCTACTCAGATTAGGAACAAAACAAGGTTTCTTATGGAAAGTTTGGCATAGGGAAAATTTCCGCAGCAAGGCGCGCTGATGTTCCAAAGCGGTCGCCTTTAAGCTGGCGGCAAATGGAGAAATTCGATATAGTTTTGTGTAAAAGTTAGTGTTTAATTCCAATTATAGTTTTTCCCCCTAGCCAAAATTTTGAGCATTATACTTATTCCGAAAGTAGGTTTTATTCACGCCCTCCGATAGTGTTTACAATAGAGAACAAAAAAAAATACAACAGTGTTTGGCATTGGGCGTTCATACGCAAGTTTAATTCAATGGGAACAACGTTACAAATTTTAAGTGCCGAATAAAAAATAGCTGTTATCAAAAGGAACTTTACACTTTTCTCCTTTCGCTTAAGGAAACTACACAGGAAAGCCATGAAATTTATAATTTTAACCATTTCACTATTATATTATTCTATTTAGTTATTATATATAAATCAATTAGTTGTGAAAGCCTATGATTTGCTAAATCCAATTTACGACGGAATATTTAACTTGATGTGAATATATTTCGTTATATTTTCACTCTGGTGTAACGAGTAAAGGTTTTTCATTAATTAGTGCCAAACACCATGCAACTCGGAAAACTTCAGACAATTACGTGTAATTTATGAAAAATGCAATTATCCCATTTACTTAAATACAAAACAGAAAAATCCACTACAAGTGTGTCACCAGTGCTACTTGGTTGGCGAAAAATATTAGTTGCCAAACTGAAAGTATTGAGCTTCCCAATCTCAGTAGAATAAACCTTACTGAAATCGGAATACTAAAGTATCAAATAAGTCATCAATTTAGTCGACTAATTGGAGTCGTGACCTTTTGGTAGAGTAAGGGCGGAATTTATAGTGAGCAATTGTGAAATTCTAGAAACGAGAATTACTTACAGTCGTGCTTAAGTAATTTTCAAATCATAATGCCAGAAATTTGTATTGCTTATTTAGATAGATTGAAGAAATACTTCATGAAGCAATACTTCAAATAAGTTGTACTTATTATGATGTTATAGTTTCAAAGTAAGTTTTATTTATGAGCAAACAAGCATTGCTTATTTATATTTCAAGTTTTTTTTCATATAGTCTGATTCGTTGTTAATTTAAGCAATGAAAATTTATATTACGACTAGGTTATTCACGAGATATTTTCATTATAAATATTATTTATTTCAAATAATTGATAGAAATAGGAATATAATTGAGACAATTTACATGGGATGAGCGGAAAAATTTAAATCTTACACACTTTGATAAGATAACATAACCTCTAGGACGATTTTAAACCATTTGTATGTGAAGTACCTAACGACGCATAAGTATAAGCGACAAATCATTTTGAATATATTTATTAATTGTAATAAAATCGCAGGTTCAGATGTTCAATAACAAAACACACCAACGATTTTACATAAACATGTCGCACATTCATTTTGAAATAAAATAATCTTAGATAAAACTCTTCATGAAAACCGACATTTTTAAACATTATTACGGTGAAATATTCAGTACACTGAAACGAACCAATTTTTATACATAACAAAACGCTTAAGAAATAACAAAATAAATTCTAGTACACAAAATAGTATTACGCTATAATTTCTATTAAAAAAACCACCTACAAGAACGGGCTCACACTAGCTTGGTTATGATAGAACGGGTTTGCAATACGAGTACTGAAGCAGATGTGGTGTTTGCTGGACAGTAGCATGAGATGCGAACAAGCACTTTCACGATCGATGATTTCGTTCACGGAACGGCGATTATTGACGCTGGATGGAAATGCTCAGAAATTTATGATCACAAGGTCTCGTAGGTTGTAAATTAACTGAGATTTCATCAAAACAACATTCATATTATCATTTGTACATTCGTCAATTGTGCGTGTCATGTACGGTTTTTGTTACCACGGATAACAAACTTCCGGAAAAATATCACACACCTCAAGAAACAAAGATATTTTTATTCTGCACTTAATTATTTTAGTATCAAATGTGCGATAAAACAAATTAAAATTATATTTAAAAAAACAGAATTATTGCTAAAAAATAAAAATGGAAATTTTTTTGGTGTTATGTTGGTACTGATATTATACATAAAGGATAATGTGGGGTAATAGTCCGCATGGGGCCAAATTTCTACGACGTCGTAGTTCTCGCCGTCGCCGTTAGATAGCATCAAACTTCATATGGGGAATTTTCGAAATGCTTTCCACGCACTGGACTCTCCTGGTTGCCCGTTAACCGTCATTAATAGCAGTGCGGTGTTAACCATCTGTTTGAACTGACGTTTGATGTAATTTGTTTGTGTTAAATAAGTGCCTGCAAAACTGCAACTATTTATTGTTTTGTAGAAGAATATGTACATTTGCGTAACATGTACATTTTTTGCTTGTATTCATGAGGGTGTAATTTTATTCATACAACTGTGTAATATAGTTGGCGAAATACATTTTTCCTGTTTGTTGGAAATAGCTTCCTGGGGTAAGTGTCCGCACAAATGGTTACGCGGACTCTAGCCCCACAATACCAAACATTTTCAAAACCTTTTAAAACATTTTTCTAGTATCCTCAGAACCTATAGAATTTGATTGTTTTGCAGAAATAAAAGTAAGATACATGTAATATTAAAAGTAAAATCAAATACCGTGTTAAACAGAACGAAACAAAGATGTTGGTTAAATAAAAATGTTCAACCTAGAAGTAGTATGTTGGCACTAGTTTCTATGGCAAAAGTAATGTAACGGTAATACAATACTAACAGATTTTAGTGAAATAGAACACCAAAATGAAAGCGTATCATACAAATTAATGTAGTTAATGCTGATTTATTTCGACTGGCTTACGAAAAGGCAGCTACGATTGGAACTGCAGTCAAAGGCTTTCAGGCATGTAAAATACTGCCAATGTATCCCGGTATTTTTTTCTGAATTAGACTGTCTTCCATCTGAAACTACTAGCAGGCCTCTCCCAAATAATAATGACAATTAATAGTCTCCTGTTGGTGACAGTACTGATACTGTAATATGACTGCAAAAATATAGCTTACTTCTACTTCACAGCACATAAAAAAAATTTAAGGAAGCCACTGTTCCAAACGTTCCGGTTATGCCTATTGAAAACAGCCATGAAAATGTTTGTAAAGAGTTTGTTACAGGTAACTCTACTGACGTCTTCTCCAATGCTTGTCTTAGGAATGTGTCCACTCCTGTTAAGTGATGTGTTCCACCAGAAATAATCAGGCCCTTGCTAAAATCTAGTAATCCACGAAAGAGGCGAAGAAATCCAAAACGGTCTCAAATACATCGTCGCCATATGCTAAAATGCTTTCAATACAAAGTGAAATAAAATAAGAATTTACTGATATCTAATGAGCAAACTTTTCTCTACATGAGTGCAAATAAATTTGATTAAATTCTTAAATTTATAGTAGGTAGGTAGGTGTTCGTGTCTCATTGACAGCAATATAATTACAGATGAACCCAGAAACATGTGAAACAATACCAAGACAATTAAAATACGCGAGTGACTTACCCGGGATTCGAATTCAGAAAAGCTCGTAAAATTAAGTTAGCTTGCAATCAATTGCATCTCGGGGGTAAAATTCGGGGCATCAACTTCGGATGTAATCAGTCTAACCTAAAATATTCACATGGTCATCATTTTTAAAATAAGTGTCTAAGCCACTAAAAACACGGCCTACCATAACGCTTCTTGTGTAAAAATTTTTATGGAAATTGGTTTATTGATACCCGATATAAAGTATAAAAACCTTATTTTCTTAATCGGTGGTATCTTACAAAATGGCCTAAAAATTTTCTTTGTGCTATGTGCCTCATAGATACTGTCAGCATAAAACCTTTGGCTACATTTGGTNAAATGGCCTAAAAATTTTCTTTGTGCTATGTGCCTCATAGATACTGTCAGCATAAAACCTTTGGCTACATTTGGTTGATTAGTTAAATAGATATTCCAAACATATAAAAATATTTTTATAGCCGCCATTTTGAAAATCACTGACTGACCCCTTTTAAATTGTGCTATGTTACATGACCTTCTGTAGGTGTACAAAATGTTGTGGACATTAGTTGAATTATTCCGGAAATATGGCAAAATGTTCATTTTACACACCTGACACTACTTTGCAAAAAAAGTCCATCAAAAGAGGGTTTCTTTATCCATAAATTTTGCTGCTTATTAATACTGTTCGCATACAAAATTTGGTTGAATTTTGTTGAAACGTTTTATAGATATAACAAATTAATCTAAATGATTTATATATACCTCATTAAAACATGCTTGCCACACATAACACATGTTAATTTGCATACTATACTGTAACAATACTTGCGTGAAATTTTGATATGAATCTGTTTATTGATTCTTGAGGTATGGCATAAAAACTCCATAGTTCATGTGACGATTTTCATAACTGGAGAACCAAAAGTTTATGTATTAGCACGTTCCATGATTGTAATAAACGTAATACACAAAGTTGAATTTAATTCTGTTACATAGTTTCGTAGATATAGCACACTAAGCTTAAATGTTTGCATAGGCGCCATTCCGAAAATAAGAAACATACACACTTAAAACATATAAATTAATATGGCGTACCACAGTACAACTTCTTCGCCAAATTTGAAAGAAATTGGTTCATTGTTTCCAGAGATATGCAATAAAACTCTATTATTTAATTTGAAGCCATCTTACTAACTGGCGGAGAAATAAGGCTTTGCATAGACAATGTTTATGAATATTATTAATACTGTCAGCATACATGGTTAAGTTCAAATTTGTTTAGTAACTTCGTAGACAAAATATTCTGAGCTTAAATGTTTGACGCTCCCCGCGTCCATGCATTTTTGGCCGTCAGAACACACGCTCTAGCGAAGCCTGCCGGCGGTCAATACCAATAAATATTAAGGGTGGAGAACGTGTCCAAATAAAGGATCCCGCGCCNGTTGTCTCTAGAGCTCGTGAGTGAATTATAACTTGTCAAGGAATAATAAAACTAGATTGTTTTTTGAACTCCAATAGCCCTGTGTTTACTTCAGTAGGAAATTGGACCTTTAGAGAACAGTGTCAATCACCTGCCTCCAAAACCACAGCTCNACTTCAGTAGGAAATTGGACCTTTAGAGAACAGTGTCAATCACCTGCCTCCAAAACCACAGCTCGGGGAGCTCTCATGTTTATATGGCCACCATTTTGAGAATATCAGTGTCTGACACTCTCAAAGTTTATATGTTTACATGGCGTGCTATAATGCTACTTGATTGGTGAATTTAGTAGTATTCGGTTGTTTTTTCGGAGATATAATGTCATTATAAATTGTCATACAATACCATATTACAAAATGGTTGGTAAAGAGATTTTGTATGGACACATTTGATGGTTGTAATATATACAGCCAGCATAAAAATTATCATTGGAATTTATTTCATTGTTTCAACTAATTAACGTATAGAATTTAAATAAATATATTGCCTCCATTTTGATAATGAGTTTCTGACATACCTTATACATGTTAGTTAACATAACCAACTGCAGTACTACTTGTTTCCTTTATTTGGTAGGAATTGGTCAATTGTTTCCCGAGATATTTCACAAAAACTTCATAAATTCATCTAGTGCTATCTTACAAAATGGCGGACGAAAGTTGTTTTCTTTGGCTTATATGATGCTTGTGCAAATGTGGTTATATTGTACCTTATATGATGCTTGTAATAGATACTATCCGCATACAAAATTTTATTTGAATCGGTTGAATGGTTTCTGAGAGATGACATATCCTAAACTTTAATATGGTTGGCATTTCGAAAGTAAGTGTCCCACGTCTTCGAAAGCTATAACAGTCAGGTGTCCTTACTTAGTGCTATATGTGTACCGAGTATGGTGAAATTTGATTCATGAGTTCAAGAATTGAAGGGGAAGGGAGGGGAAGACACACGCACAGACACACACAGGCACACACAGACACACGTAAGCAAAAATACACGCACATACACACAGACAGAAAAGCGATATTAAAGGCCTTTCTTTCCTTCTCAAAATATGTTAAAAATAGGCATAACCTGAATAATACGACTGTAACATCAAAATCAGTAATCTTGAAAAGCAAAGGCGTTGAAGGAAAACGTAAATTGACCTTATACGACTCTGGTGCGCATTCCTGTTTCTGTGGTGGATGTGGCGCAATGTACGAAGAGCCTCAATCTGTGGACTGGATTATGTGCAGCGAATGCAAATTATGGTGGGAGAAACCCTATACTGATTGTATAGGAAAGGGCGTTTCCAAATGTAAAAGATGCCAATAGGACCCCTACTCAACTGCAATAGTATTATTTCCCCACTCTGGGGGAGGGGGGGGGGCATGTTTCCAAATTTGCAGTGAGGTCTTCTATTTGTACTGTAAGTTTTCACAAATGATTTAAAATTTCTCTGGTCTTATATAATCATTTACAATGCCTGGTTGTAGTATATAACTTACACGTAAGGTTTTATGTGAAATACATTAATGCAACAGGCATATTCGACTATTATTTTCTTAAGTGCGGGCTCTTGCCCCATTTTCCCTTACTTATTTGGCCACTTTACGAAGTAAAGCTTTCTTCAAACAAACATCTGTAAGAATTCCTTTGTGAAGAAGCTGTTTATAAATTTATTGCTACAAAAAGGAATAGTTAAAGAAGAAGCATTACTTCATGAAGCATGACTCATTTTCCACATAAGCCTTCAACTATGAATTCCAGCCTTAAAGTGCCAATTCTAACACGGCCTAAGTCTAACAAATTACAACAAAGTAACAGCTCACCGCATATGTGCGCACTTACTTGAAAAATATTCTTCATAAGATATATTTCTTACTAGGCAGTACCAACACACCTATCTTCTCCCTGCCTATGTTCATATAATTATATACAAAATATTATAAAATATAGATAAAGTGTGATTAAAAGTTCAGTTAGACCGAAAATAAATTACTTTTATGTTAACAGAAGTGTAACAACGCATATGATACCCAAATTATTTAGTAAACAACCAAACACATGAAATATAATGTGATTTTTCAAAGGTTTAATTCAAAAAGTATTAATATGCCGCTATATTAAATATTTCAAGTTGGCAAAACTAAAATAGCAGTGCTTTTACAATATGTAAGCCCCTATTTTATAATACGTAGGCTGCGAAATGGTTCAAACAAAAACTCGAATAACCAAAACGCACCAATAGTTTTGCAGACAAAATCGGTAACGTGATGATTTTGCCAACGAAATGTTTCAGTTGGAATACGGCGGAACTAGGTGTCACATGTATTTTCGTCGAAAGTAATCAATACTTCTGAGACCATGTGTTCAACGGTAGATGGCAAGCACGCCAACTAATGACTTCTTTTTTTTTTTCAGAAATTAATTTAGGAAACTTAATCATTCTCCTCAATAATGAATCTCGGACAATTTGGCATATACATACAAAAACGTTGCAGAAAATAATCAACAATAACTTTTTATCATGGTATTCACTTGTCATAGTCATATGAACTCTGCTGGCTATACGCTCGCCCACGCCACTCAGTGCTGTCTCTAAAGTAGCATTTAGTGTGCGAAGATGTGTCTCAATAATTTTTGTAGTGCTGACACTGGTCGCAATGCTTCCGAAGTAATGCTGCGGAGAAAGGATACATTCGCCGGATCACCATCATGTTTCGCCCCTCCTAGATTCTTGGCCTGTTTCTCTCCGAAACTATAGTTTCAGTCGATAGTAGATATAATAAAGCTTTCCAGCGAACGCTTCAGACTGCTATGGCTGAACTTGGATACTGAGTAGCTCATAGGTCACTGATGATCGATGATGAACTTATCAAAAGCCCTGTGGTACCGCCCATTATGAAGTGGAAAATTTTTGCTATCACTAGGAAACCGTGAGGTTCGCACCAGCAACATGAGAACGTGTCTTTAAATTTGTCGAATGTCATATCAGTATTAACATGGTCACAGTAGACATGACGTAAATTCACACTATCCATACGAAATAGGACAAGGAAATTGGCATTGTCGCGTAGAAGCTGTTTAGGCATTCGCGAATATGTTTGGCATAGGTAAATAGAATCCACTGCTACATGGCATCCCATGCTGTAATACTGCTGCATTGTCATCTGTTTCTCACATGCTAGATCGTTGAGCTGCGTATTGAGCGCCAGCTCTAGTACTCTAAGCTTCGTTTTTAACAGAAATATCAAGTAATTCTGCTTCCAAGACATCACCTTACACAGTTGGTCATTGAATGGGATTATCTGCGGCTGCTTCATGCTAATTCTCAGCTGTTACTATCATCACTAAGACAAACCTTTTGTATTGTAAATATAACAGCATCCATTCAAAGCATCCTTCATCACTGTATTGTATGCAAAATAACTGAAGACAGAAACCTCGCAGCAGAAACCTCGTAGCAGTTGCCTCACACTAGAGTTAATTCAGCAAGACACTTTCGTAACTGTCAAGTTAAAAAAGTTAACTATAAAAATCTACATAAAATCGGGAACACGTAGGAGCAAGATTCAGATTAAATGTTTTATTGAGATTTTCATTTGTATGGCTACAAGGCAGTCCACTTAGAAGTTAAGAGTGATATATCCACTCAAGCATTTATAAAAACTCTAAAGAGGATTGTATCACGACGAGGTTGGTATGATAACATCTGCAGTGACAATGGAAGCAATTTTTTAGGAGCTCAGAAAGAACTGCAAGAGCTGTACATTATTTTCAAGAATGAAAATCAATAGGCCTGTGTTCTTGGCTACACCACACAGGAAGGAATAAAGTAGCAATTCGTTCCTCCTGGAGCACCACACTTTGGTTGTATGTGGGAGGCAGGCATAAGATTTTTAAAATTCTACTTACACAGAATTATGTGAACCACATGAATGACGTATGAAGATCTCGTCACATTGGTGACCCAAATCGAAACTTGCCTAAATTCCATACCCTTTGTTGCACTCTCTTATGATCCCAGTGACCCCTTAGCTCTCACACCTAGATATTTCCTAATTGAAACTGCTGTAAAAAATATCCCAGAACCAGATTTAGGTGATGACAAACTTGGCTTGCCTTCTAGATGGCAACTACCTCAAATAAAACTTCAACATTTTGGCACAGATGGTTCAAGGAGTACTTGAACCATCTTCAGGAGATGGTAAAATGTACACCATCTTCTGCAAAAATAAAGACTGGCAAATTAGTGGTGCTAAAAGATAACAGCGTAACACAATTATGTTGGCGAATGGGAGTTGTCGATGAGATCTATTCAGGAACTGATGGTATGTTATGAGTAGCTACTGTCCGGACCTCTAATGAAACCTACAATAGACCTCTTACGAAGGTATGTCCTCTGCCAGTGAACAAATGGCGGTGAAAGAACAGTTTTACTATGCACTGAACTATGTACAAATCATTGTGATTACATATGCATTTATCTTGCTGAAATGTGTAACTGGCGAGATAGTATGTATGTATTTCTTGTATCATAGTGTTTCAGTATTATCATTGGTAATAATTAGTTGTGATGCATAGCATTTAGCATTTCAGAAATCACTGAATATGTGAAGAAGAAAAAGTGGCTCAACTACTTTTTAGGGGCCGGTATGTTAAGACTCCATACTGGTTACTTTTTCTGTTTGTGGTCTGCGAGGCTTATATCACAAGAACGAGTTCTTTGTTCAACAGCAAGGGGTCGCTCGTGGTCAGTCAGAGTAAGACAGACGTGTTGTATGGCCACTAGAGGACACCTCACTAAAAACGTTCTCAAAACATGTACCAATCAAGTGATTTAATCGTGCCTATAAATCATAATACAGTTCATGTAATTATTCTATGCAGCAGTTTAAACAATCTTTGCCAAATTTTGTACGAATCATTCAATTTTTCCCTAAAAATTACAAATAATTTATTTATTCGTGTTGCACTATTACACAAAATGGCGGAATAGAGATTCCTTGTGTAGATACAGTTGATAGTTAATATATATACTGCCAGCATACAAAATTAATTTGGAATTGATTTCATTGTTTCGACGATAGAGCTAACTAAACTACAATGGCTATATGGACGCCAATTTAAAAATTAGTGTCTCGCATACTTAACACATTTAGGTTTACAACATCTGTTGCAGTACTATTTGTTTGCCAAATTCGACAGGAATTGTTTAATTTTTTGCCCAGATATGACATATTTTATTTATTTGAGTAGTGCTCTCTCTCTTAAAATAGCGGTCAAAAAATGCTTGCCTTAGATACAGTTGAATGTAGAAATATCTACTGCCAGCATAGAAATTTATGTAGAATGTTTTAATATATACTGCAAGCAAACAAATTTATGTTAGAATTAATTACATTGTTTCGACGATATATCATTATACGGCATTTTTTTTAAAAAGAGACAGACATTCTCTAATAATACAATTTTACATAATCTGCCGCACTACTACTTTTTCGCCTTATTTGGTAGGAATTAGTTTATTATTTACCGAGATATGACGTAAAACTTAATTTATTATTGTAGCACTACCCTACAAAAAAGCGGATAAAATTGGCTAAACGGCGGAATATACGAGGCTTGCAATATATACGTCCAACATAGAAAATTTAGTCGAAAATGGCAAAATAGTATGATATACAACCAAATAAAACTAAAATATTAGTACAGCAACCATTTAGAAACTAAGCAGCTTAACATTATAAGTTGAATAGACTAACGTAGTATTACTTAGGTGCCAAACTTGGTGATAATTGGTTTAATAGTTCTCCAGATACAATTTAAATACTTTTATCATGTGGTACTACTTTTCAAAATGGCTGTTCAACAACATTATCTCTCCTTGAATTTAATTCTTACCCTATGCTCTGTCAGCATACAAAATCTGCTTAAAATCGGTTAAATGGTTCCCGATATATTACATATTGCCCTTACTAATAAATTGCTGCCAATTGGAAGGGTGTACTTGGCGTCATCAAAAACTATAAAAGTTAGGTGTCATTACTATGTGCTATATGTATATCGAGTTAAGTCAAATTCGGTTAATGCGTTAAAAAATAGAAAGCTACACACGCACACGCAGACGTACATATCACACATTCAGGAAAGTGTTCTCATAAGTTGTTCTTCCCTTCGGAAAGTAGGCTTACAGAAATCAATTGCAGAAAGTACGTTTTGCAGAATGCGGTATTGGAAAGTCATTTAAATGATGAGGCAAAATATAAACTTTGACGTGAATATACATAGTGGCAGCTTTATAAAATGGATATTTCAAATAGTTCACAAGTTTAGACTTAACGCATAGTATGCAATGAAATAAATATAAAATAACTTTCATGGCTAACCTTGACATACCCTATCAACTTTTTTTTTCAAACAAATATGTAACTACTATTTATGACTAATGTTTAAAATTCTGCTTTTTTCTGATCAAGTACTATTTCTAGATTTTTTTTTAGATACTACAATATCCTTTATAATATATAATCCACGATTAAAAGTTAGAACCTCTTAAAAAATATATTTTCTCACTTAATTGGATATATGCAGAAATAACGTACACATTCACAACTTACCTGTTACAGAATTGTTAGTTTCGTTTAACTTTTTCAAGGACATAAGATTATTGCTATGGATTATTAGTCCCTTGAATGGCTATGCCATACCAATTCTTGAAAAGATACACTGAACATCACTGCCTTAATTCTAGAAAAATTACATAGGCTTTGGTTGAGAAGCAAGTGGGACGACATATTGAAAACAAACTACACAAATAAACCGCACATGTTTTTTAATCTGTTTTTACACAGAAAATTACTCCACACGCTTCCGATGTCAGAACGAATACACATTCTTCGCCATTGTTTCTACACACCTACAAATAAATCATTACACTCTGGCACAATGCGATGAGAAGAAAAATATGACATCAAAACGAGTTACAGTGTAATGGGATTTGTCCTTAAAAAATTCCTCACTTCACTGAACATAGCAACCCTCACAATGAAGAACAATTCGGATTGGACGTGTCACTACACAAAAATAATAAAACTTCATAAATGTTATTTTGCATTCCTTTAATTATACGAAAAATAATAACTCAACAAAATAAAAATAATTTTTTTTATGCATTATTTTTTACAAAACAATTTTTTTGTAGTAGTGGAAATAAATGGATGATTTATCTTCGTACATGTTCCTCTAAGAAGAAAGTTTTTAACAAATTTTGTTTAGAGAGACTGCTTTAGTATTGGTCATATTTAGGATTTCTGGCAAAGACAAATATTCATTTTAATTTCAACCAATAATTTTTTTATGAAGAGCACAAATTTTCGTATTACCGCTTTTCAGAAATTTGACCAAGTTATTGCGGCTTGTTATTTAACATGTAATACAAATACAAAAAAAATCTTGAAACTTTTTTTTTTGCAAAAATCTAAATTTTAAAAATTATGCGCCGACATGAAATGCTTGTGTAAATTACCTCGGAATTGTTTACATAAAATTATATGTTACGGTTCAGATACACTTTCTCAGTAACCTGGTTTTTTTAAGAAATCCTTCAAGGAAATTCCAAATATTTATAAGCTTCTTCGTGATTTCAATTTTTACATATTGTTCACTCGATTAAGTAACTCCGTTATTTAAAAGGCAAAAGTTAGTTTTGAGAGAAAATAGAAAAAGCCAACAGCAATAGATTATGGAGTATTAAGTAAGAGCATCACTGTTTCACAAAAGTCAATAATTTACAAAAATGTATTTCAGTTATTCTGGAAAACCAAAGGCATAAACCGCGAAGGTGATGTCTGGTTGTTCCGCCATAAAAACATTGCATCGGTTATAAATTACATGTGTGCATATTTTAAATTAAAATTTCTGCATCCTTGCATACTACGAGGGTGATATATATAAAGCAGTAGGTAAAAACGCTATTTTGCCTGGAAAATTGGTTAAAGTAACGACTGAATTTACATTTGTTCTTTAAATAACGCACAGTTTTACCGCAGTAGTATATATTAACATATTTGGCACAGACGTTTTAATAAATCAAAATATTTCTTCATGAATTATGGTTAACAAAATTGAATTGTTATATATAAAAACCATTTTACAATCACTATTTGAAATATTTTTACAAATGACTTACATACATATTTAAGATAGTTCATAATGTCGTTTGGCGTCTTTCAGTTACAACACGCACACTAAAGATGCCCACTGTCCGTTTACAAAACACTTCTTGCATTTTCTTCCACTGTTTATGTATAAGTAACACTGTATTCACAAAATACCCTGAACTTTATGTTAAAGATATAGCCATCATTTTTCTTGTCTAACCAGAACATTTTGTTTCCTATTACAATCAATGTTTACTTTTATCTATTATTATATTACCCTGTAATATTTTTGTTATAAAAACATCAAGATAAAAATTTAAAGAAAGATTTTTATAGCTATTTAATTCAAGGATGCCTAAATAAAAGGAATAGTGATGCATTATTGGCGTTGTCCAAAATTTTCCTTTCAAGTAGAACACAAGGAAGATAATTTAATTATGGTATTTTATTGCTAATAGAATTACCTTACATTATAGAAAAAATGTACGTAATTTCATTTTTGGTGTACTGTCACTAAAATCATTTAACTTAACAAAATAGTTAGAAATGTGTTTATACATGTANGTAATTTCATTTTTGGTGTACTGTCACTAAAATCATTTAACTTAACAAAATAGTTAGAAATGTGTTTATACATGTAAATCAGAATAATAATGTTACTAGAATTATAAATGTAATGCATGCATACCAATATTACTTAAATCTGTATGTAAAACGCAGGATATAAATAAATTCTNTAGAATTATAAATGTAATGCATGCATACCAATATTACTTAAATCTGTATGTAAAACGCAGGATATAAATAAATTCTATTTCCGAATTCGTATATTTTATAATATTGTACAATTTGTGGTCTCTGCTACAATTCTTTTATGTTTTTTTCTCGTGCATACTGTCCGTATTTACAAATACACAAACGAGTTGCTTATTAAGTTTTACTAACCAGCTGAATTTTAACATAATTATACAGTTAATTTCATAACGAATTTAGAATTAAATTGATTATTTATTTCAGTGACATGCTTATGTCGGTATTACTTAAAAATGTTCTGATATTCATTGTTAATATAAATATTTTTTGTACTTTTTAATTAAAAACTGGTAGACATGATTATAAATAACGTACACAAATAAAAATTTGACATTTTTTTATTCAAGTCAAAATAACAGCCTACATTAAAATAATATTGTCTTTTCTGGAATACTTGAGGATATATAAACACTTTCTTCCTTTCGTATATTTGTTTTTCCAGTGAATTCTTGGCACATCTAACATCCAGTCTTATCTGAACAGGCTTCCATGAAGTACTGGACCTTCATCTCGGCCTGAAATGCTGATTATGGGAATGTGTGTAATATAAAGTTATGACAATAAAAGCAAGTTATGACTTTTGTTAATGGTTAAGAAAGAAACAATCACATGCAATTTGTTTTATGGGGAAAAACTCAGGTTTTGCAGTTAGTATATTAGAAATTAAACATTTGTTACGTGAAAAAGGTTTAATTTACTACACGCTTTGAAAAAAACACGTGTCTTAGGATGATTGTTGTCTGTAAGTGTACCACANGAAAAAGGTTTAATTTACTACACGCTTTGAAAAAAACACGTGTCTTAGGATGATTGTTGTCTGTAAGTGTACCACACGTGCCTTAAGAGGCTAATTAAAGGGCATGCTCACAAGTTGAATTGCTGACGGCGTGGCCGAGTGAAACAGTTTGCTATCACTGGGTACAAAAATGCCGTCTACGTTAACCTCAGTGGAATAGCCAAGGTGGGTGGCTCGCTCTATTTACCCAGAGTCACACTGATATCTCTTTGTCACAGATTAGGACTGAACACTGTAAAATTAAAAAAATAAGGACTTAAGAAAAACCACGGCAGCTATATATTATGAAAGGTGCTGAAATAATTTTCGAATTCTACTTTACGAACTTTTTTACGAAAGTAATATTGGTTTTTACCAATCGNTGAAAGGTGCTGAAATAATTTTCGAATTCTACTTTACGAACTTTTTTACGAAAGTAATATTGGTTTTTACCAATCGTAAAATTCTCTGTCAATGCAGCGACAATTCTTAAAACTCTTATAGCATGGTTTAGTGAAAACAAAAAGATACTAAATTCTTAGATAGTAAGAAGCTGTTTGCAGACGTCCGGGAAACGTCTATATTTGCGGGAAATAAAATGTTTTCAGAAGCTCTATCTATAAATCACAGAATTGTATTGGTAGATATTACGCCACACTTAATACTAAAAACCAGACGAAATATGATTTTGAGTATTTTCGTTATAGAAATACTATAGTAGACTAGCAATTATAACTTCTACTTTACAGCTGCAAGTGGCATGTACACTGTGTTTCGTAAAATAGTTTTTATTGCTTAACAACTTTTTTAAATCAGCGAATTAGTTTGATAACGGACATTCATATTTTTTTCTTGTGTTATGAAAATGAGTTCAACTATACTAAATGTTACGACACTATTAGAACAACAATCATAATAAAAAATTNTTCTTGTGTTATGAAAATGAGTTCAACTATACTAAATGTTACGACACTATTAGAACAACAATCATAATAAAAAATTTTGAGCAATTTTTTTTTGTTTCAATAGAATAAAACATTTTGACAAATACGAATGGGTTAGTAAAGTTCTCATTGTGTCCAAAATATAATACGAAGTGTGTGAAATATATACCATCGTTTTTTTCACGTTTAGTTAAAAATGCATTTGCTCTGTATAAACTTTTTTTTTTAAATAGCATTTTNATATACCATCGTTTTTTTCACGTTTAGTTAAAAATGCATTTGCTCTGTATAAACTTTTTTTTTTAAATAGCATTTAGCACTGTTTCAAAATAGAATATAAAATCAAAATGTGTGTCAGTTTCAAGTGTTATATGCTCTGTGGATAGAACATANCAAAATAGAATATAAAATCAAAATGTGTGTCAGTTTCAAGTGTTATATGCTCTGTGGATAGAACATATTTATAATTACCTACTATACGGAACGTAACAGTTAGCAAGGAAGGCATTTGAGATAAACGAAATGATTAACACATTTGAGAAGTAAGTTAGACGGTCTAAGCGAGGGAGGGGCGTTATATAATATTTCACATTTTTACACATAGAGGAAACCATCACTGAATATATTCCCATTTACTCAGTCTTTCTAAANTTATATAATATTTCACATTTTTACACATAGAGGAAACCATCACTGAATATATTCCCATTTACTCAGTCTTTCTAAAATAACGCAAGTCTTAAAATCATGCCTCTATCCACCTTCAATCACATAAAAGTCCAAATTTACAAAGTTCAAAGTAGCGAACAACATTGCATAACGTTTACATTAGTTTGCCATAAAACATTAAGAACATACAACATCTTAACTTAAGTTCAACTGGCCCTCTCTATACCATCCAAAAAAAANTTTGCCATAAAACATTAAGAACATACAACATCTTAACTTAAGTTCAACTGGCCCTCTCTATACCATCCAAAAAAAACCCTGAATATGCCTCAAAAAATTTACAGCAGCATAAACAAGACGAAAACAAATAATAATACTATTATANAAAAAAAACCCTGAATATGCCTCAAAAAATTTACAGCAGCATAAACAAGACGAAAACAAATAATAATACTATTATAACATCTACAATAAATGATTCAATATTGGTATGAGTGAATTATTTAATTTGCTTTGGCTTTAGTTCCATTAATAACAAACATTTTTCTTTCCTAGAAAAAATTAAATAGGAAGTAACTGAGAAAGTTTACAAAATACGCGAACATACACGCACTTTCTAGTACAGTCACAGTCACACAATATAGGAAGAGGACAGTCCCTGACAAGAAGAGTCCTCACATTCATTCTGTCCTCGTGGCTAGGCAGCACACCAACCACACAGCTCGCTTACTCGTGCACCCGTCAACCACCGAAATAATATCGACGAAAATAACTGTACTGGTAACGGAACAGAATAACTGAGTGATAACGTCGAACCAGTAGAGAAAGTTAGCATTTCGTATTTGACACGTACAGCGAAATCGTTACACGACAACTGGCGAACATACAACAGGACTTCCAAATTATTGTCAGAACTATCAACGGCATGCACCTGCACTAGTTGCCTGCAAAGCCTACTACTCCACAGTGTTCTGCGCGTCTCAAACTGAGAGGGCATTACTTACAAATGGCGCTGCCTCAGAACACGTCCTGGAGGAATCACGCTNTTCTGCGCGTCTCAAACTGAGAGGGCATTACTTACAAATGGCGCTGCCTCAGAACACGTCCTGGAGGAATCACGCGTGTCGCTGTATTTGCGTCGACACAGAAAGTCCAGTTTTCAAGATCAATATTGTAACTAATTAATACTCTCTCGGTGTGTTCCTACACTAAGATTACAAGGAAAAATATACAGCAGACAATCCGCAGAAGACAAACATACCATTTCACTTAAATAAACTCTGGTTCACTAACAACACACTTACCGTGGAAACATGCACCTCTTTTCCAACGAAAGCTTTCATATTTCTAACGGAGAAATGGCATTCTAAAGTACGCGAGGTTAAGCTTTGAGNACCTCTTTTCCAACGAAAGCTTTCATATTTCTAACGGAGAAATGGCATTCTAAAGTACGCGAGGTTAAGCTTTGATCTAGCAAGGGCTGCGCGCATCAATTAATCCTCATATCAGAATACAAGTACTTGCAAATTTCTCCGAGTGCCACGCACATATTTCAGTTACTATACGTAAAAAACGACCACCGTTGCTCTTCGTGACTCCTCTTTGCCTGTTCGCCAGTTGTGATTTTGTGCATGAACACGCTATATACATTTTATAACGTATCATATATTTCAGTTTTTTATTTATAAAGTACAAAACGATTCCTAGTCAAATTACATAGAAACATAAAATTTCAGTGTTACTGAATAAATTCATTACAAGCATACCCATTACATACATTTTCGTCATTGNACATAGAAACATAAAATTTCAGTGTTACTGAATAAATTCATTACAAGCATACCCATTACATACATTTTCGTCATTGAAATAAAATATAGTTTTCCATTCCTCAACCCACAACACATGATATCAGAAGTAATGTATGGATACAGTAACCATAAAAATGTTCAAATANTTTTCCATTCCTCAACCCACAACACATGATATCAGAAGTAATGTATGGATACAGTAACCATAAAAATGTTCAAATATTTGAGTACAAATTTAAAACTATCTGAAATAAGCAAGGACTGTTTAGAGATTGCTCAGCATAATTCAGACAAACTCTGCGTCACAGAACTATAACTATGTAAAGAATAAAATCTGCCACCTCGAGGTGGATAATTAAAATAATGACAACGTAATGAAGAACACATGTAAGTAAATTTTTTTCTTTTAACAGGAAAGCAGATTCCTTTTTTCGTGGTAACGGTGTAAAATAACCGAATAAATATAGTAATACGAATCATTTATTGCTATTGCTATAGTTATGTAACAGCAAGTTTGTTCGGCGACAGAGCAAGATCTATAGAGCCCTAAATAAGTATGATCATAAGTTTAACAAAAATGTCAAGTTTTGCTTGAAAACCAAACCCTCCTTCAATACATCTACGCATATTGCCTAATTTGTATTTTGTAGTGTAAAAACGTGTTATATTCCATTATGTTTCTTTAACTTCAAAACACGATGTCAGTATTTGATAACATTTCCCACTTTAATTTAGTTTGTATTAGAAGTACTTATTTATTAGTTTGTATACATTTGGGATTTTCTTATAGTTATGTCTTCGCGTATTCGGTGGTTCAGTTTTTAAATTACACAGCCAGTTCTAAGCTGGCACACTCATTTCAGAAATTCTGCTCGCGTTACTGTCCATCAGTAAACTGTTTTTGCGGCAAGTTTAGTATCAATTATTTTGAATTAGCATTTCAACACATTCTTCAGCACTGAAAATGGCATTATGAGATTAAATAAAATGAGTTGCCGAGTTAAGAAAACAGAAATGACCTCATGGTAGAAACATGTGCAACAGTACACACGAATGCAACTTAAAGTAGTTATGTTCTGATTACTTTTACAGCAAATNCATGGTAGAAACATGTGCAACAGTACACACGAATGCAACTTAAAGTAGTTATGTTCTGATTACTTTTACAGCAAATTTATATAAAGTGTCAAACAGAAGAGTTTAACCAACTTCAACACACTCTTAGGGAGGTTTTGAATCTCTGGCGGCATTATACCNAAAGTGTCAAACAGAAGAGTTTAACCAACTTCAACACACTCTTAGGGAGGTTTTGAATCTCTGGCGGCATTATACCATCTGTAAAATTATTACAGTATACAAGGGAGAGTGACAGTTATATATATTTAATACATGTCTTGAAGTATATAAGATTTGTCAAATGGAGGAATATCCAGAAATCCTATGATAGAGTTGTATACTATTTANACATGTCTTGAAGTATATAAGATTTGTCAAATGGAGGAATATCCAGAAATCCTATGATAGAGTTGTATACTATTTGAGAGAATTAACATTAGCAGTTTTGATTTTGTCATTTATATGACATGACTTTGTATTAAAAAATTATTGTGGCACAGTTATATATGCAAGATAAAATGAGAGAAAGCTAATTTAATTTCATTAATCTTCTGAATTGTTATTTTCGGCGTGAGCAATGTGTTGACATGCGTGAGAGCTTCAATAGGTTACCGCAGCACCAAGTTGGCACAGGCTCCTCAGCCTATCTGTTGAAGGGCATACAGCCGAATACAGGGTTGTAAGTCCATGGGGCCCTCAGTGGGGGCGTGGCTTCGAGTCAGTAGATGCTCTGCAGTGGGAGGTGCCGAAATCCTCCCCAAGGGAAGAGTCATGAGCCGTCCTTGGAGACTGAGACGCTGGAGTCTTCTGTGTCCTCTTTGATGAAGAGTGGCAACATGTGTCCGCCACTCACTTTGCTGTTCTGTTTTACCACGCACTTGCGCATATGTTTCTCCAGCGTGGATGGTACCGAGAAGGGCATCTCACAGAATCGACAACGGTACACGTCCTTGCCAAGGCGACCGTGAGTCTTCTTGTGTCTATTGAGCTTGGAGCTCTGCGCACACGCGTAAGAACACAACTCGCACTTGTAGGGTTTCTCACCGGTGTGCGACCTGCGNTGAGCTTGGAGCTCTGCGCACACGCGTAAGAACACAACTCGCACTTGTAGGGTTTCTCACCGGTGTGCGACCTGCGGTGCACCGTCAGGTTGCTACAGTTTTTGAACACCTTGCCACAGTACTCGCACGTGTCGTTGCGTTTGCTCTCCTTCTTCATAGCCAGCTGGCTGCTGGCGGACGGTTGGCCGATGTTCAGGGCGGCTGCAGCCACCGCCAGCGAGTAAGCGCTGGGTACCTTCTTGGAGCTGTTGTTACCGGTCACTTTGAGCAGAGCGCTCTCCATCGACTTGGAAGAACGGGTGGTCAGGAGGTCAATTGCAACTGTGGTATCTCCTCCAAAAATGTGGTCTCTGTGATGGGCTGCCGCCATGGCAGGTAGCCACATACCCGCGTACAAGCTGTCTCTGTCGCTAATGACAGCCGAACCTCGGCCGAACGATGTGGCGTGGTGGCTAGAATGGTGGTGATTTTCTAACTCCAGCTTCATACGTTTGTTGGCGACCTCAAACGGGTTGTCGAATGTCGTCCCGGAACCGTACAACCCAGGAGGAGCACCGATCAGGTCGAGGGGTGGCTGTCCGGCGGCGATGATGTTTTTAGCAAACTCTTCACGGAATCTCATGGCCGCCGCCAATTTGTCCAAGATTCCGTTTTCCAAGTTTTTTGACATGGGTGACTCTATTTTCACTGCATTGTTGTTGTCCGAAATGATGGGTGACCTGTGAATATGATCATCTTTGTGGTTCAAGTGCAGATGGTGCTGACTAACCACAGACTCTTGCAGCGCCAGCTTGTAGGCCTCGTTATACTGTTGTATGCTAGTTAGGCCAAATTTGTCCATAAATTCGCTAACCAGAGAGCCGGAGGATGCTATCTTCTCAAGAGGCGTGGGTGCTGGAGTAGGTCGTGGCGTATTGGGTTTGTTGTTTGTTTCCCCAGAGCCGCTGTTGTTCGAAGGATTCGAAGATGTCGACTTGGTCGTGAGGTCTTCAGGAGCATCACCTCCTAGATCGTCGTCATCGTCATCATCGTCATCACCATCTTCTTCCTCCAGTTCCATTTCCTCTTCCTCTTCTTCATCCTCGTCCTCATCATCCTCGTCATCATTGTCATCGTCGTCCATATCGTCATCGAGAGTGTCCACTGAACCAGTATTTAATATATCGTCCGGTGTCGAATTGGTACTGCCCCCAGTGGTATTGTTCGCAGCAGTCCCTACTTCGCCACCGGCCCCCCCGTTTCCCCGGAGAGCTTTCCGATGTATCTTCATGTGTCGCTTTAGTTTGGAGCTCTGCGTACATGCATGGTTACACACTGAACACTTGTAAGGTTTCTCACCTGTGTGCGTGCGCCGGTGGACGATCAAGTTGCTCAGGGAGCGGAATGTTTTACCACAGAACTCGCACGCTCTCGTCCTCTCTTCTCCTTGACCGGAGGACATATCCGTTGCTCCACTGGAGAAGTCCGTCGGCCTCAAGTTCCCAGGAGGAGTGGATGCCAATCGCGAGGTTACCATAAGCGCAGCCGAGCTGTTCACTGGGTCAGAGAGAGGAGACTCCTTTTTGAGCGAGGAAAGAGATTCTGGCCAGTTGCTGTTGTTGTAATTAGAGCCACTGTTATTGTTGTTATTTTTGTTGCTGTGGGTGTTGTTGTTATTGTTCATTTGTATGGGCGTGGTCGCAGCACTTAGAATAGGAACTGTGCTGGTGGGACTGGTAAAAGAGGGCATGAGAATGGGCTTCCTCGGCGAAGGCGAAGAGCTGCTGTTGGCTGTACCAGGGCTCGTCGTGCCTGCGAGCTGCCGTAGCCTTTGCGAGTAGAAGTCAATCTGCGGATCCAGGGAGAGGGCCAGAGCCGGCGTCGTCATCGACGTTGACCTGGGGGCAGAGGAGGCTTGCAGAGAGCTGGACATGCACTCCGCCTCGGCGGGCACGAAAGGTGGGTGGGGGGGTGGCACAGCCCCCACCGTGGCCGCCGCCACCACCATGCCCAGGCCGTGGTGCGAGTTGAGGCGGAACTGCTCGGACACGAGCTGCTCCATGCGGAAGTGGTGGTCATTGTGACTAGAAGGCCTGGTGAAGAGGCTGGGTGTGGGCGGGTGGTGTGTGTAGTGGTTGGACAGTGGTGCTGCTATAGAGGTGGGCGGGAACTGCGGGTGTTGAGCGTCACCCAGGGGCATCCTGAGGATGCCACCGACTCCGAAGGGCATGGTGCTGGNGTGTGTAGTGGTTGGACAGTGGTGCTGCTATAGAGGTGGGCGGGAACTGCGGGTGTTGAGCGTCACCCAGGGGCATCCTGAGGATGCCACCGACTCCGAAGGGCATGGTGCTGGTCTGGTGGGAGAGGTTTGGGTCGACAAGCGAGGTGGGGGGTGGTGGCTGCATTCCATGGTGGATCGGGGCCATGGAGAGCGGGTTCTGGGAGACCTGTGGTCCAGTAGACGACGAGGAAGAGGGCCCGGAGCATGACGACGTGGTAGAGGAGGAGTGGGTGTTGGTGTTCTTGCTGGTGTTGAAAAGGGATGATTTGGTGCAGGGGGAAGAAGAGGAACCAGTTGACGACGACGACGGTGACGACTCCATGTAGATCTTGATGCTGTGCATATTCTGCACGTGCTGGACCAGCCTCCAGGCCGAGTGCAACTTCAACTTGCATGTGGAGCACAGATAGTGGCTCGGCTCTGCAACACACAGCACCGCCACACTAAGTCACATGTCAACCCAAACACTGCACATCTCAGAAAACCTCACATAATATTCACTCTATGCAAAGCACTGTTTCACTTCAACATTTAAAACTTTAATAGTAAATATATATTTAAAAAAAGGTACTAATATTAACTTATTTAAGGGTGTTGCCTACCTAGAAATAAAATTTAATATAAAGGTGTACAAACACATGCCGATGGGGCGACAAGCTGTGATGGGGGTAACCAAATCATTAAAAGAGCGGATGGGCACTTGCATAAAAGGTTTTCCAGAATCTGACCTTTCGCGGCTTCCAGATGGGTGAATTAGCTATATGCGACAACAGAACTGAAGGTTCCCTGCTGCTGGAAGCTGGTAACGTACCGCAGCTGGAATATGGGTCGCCGAAATGACTGTTTTACATGTGAAAACAACGGAAACTCTTTATTCCAACGAAGTGACAAACTCATGTGTGACGGTAGAGTACTCTCCGCTCTGTAATTTTGCTTACACAAATGCTGAAAGATGCCTTTGCTGCGAAAGACATGTGGTCTCCGCTGTCTCTCGATGCTATCCCACCCTCCCATCGGCCTGACGGGGATGAGATTCACCAGTGTTTAAATAACTTTGAAAGAATTTTATGCCTGTTACACAAATATGTTGCCGATGTACATCTCGTACTAACTACGTTTGTGTTTTACGGATGTGAAATTTTACATGGATGGATTTGTGCTAAGTTTTCTACCATCCGAGAGCCTGCAGATATATATAATAGACATGTGTATGGATGCAAAAATATGGTTTTAGAAACACGCATTTTGTTGTTCTTATACTTGCGAACCAAACATTTTAACCTAATTTTCGGTTGTAATATTTATGTGTAGTTTTTGAGTAAAATTATGCAAAATTTTATTGTGTGTGTAATGAGCAAATTAATTTTTCTCCGCTAAAAAACGCAAGTAATTGTTTTTCCGTTCTTTGGTATATATATTGATTGATTGTTCCTGCTTTTCCCTTGTAGAAGGGACGAGTGTGGGCAATATTTTTTCCTCTCTCTTTTGAATATGTTATTAGCACATGATTTTCCCGTGTATGAGGGGAAAGTACGTGCAATATTTCATAAAAGTGCATCCTATTACATTATAATTATTATTATTCACTTATTTATCTACTATATCAAAATTATATATACTGCGAAATTTGCCACTCAGCTTATTTTTCTTTTATTATTACAAAAAATGACTTATGGGAAATATTTAGCAAACTACCATTTAAAGAATGGTATTAAATTTTTTAATATGTGCATAACACAAACACAGTGTTGTATGAATGGTATCGCTACTGACCTACAATAACTGCCTCTTTAGTTTGACGATGTAATGGGACTAGCTGATGGAAGAGATGTGATCGTGTAACGGCCAACATTCTGATACATCGCACAAGGACACCGCCAGCCACCGTCTTTCTATCCTCTGTCTCACTTGCATGAAGCGGCAATCAAAACACTCAGGTCATATAAAAATGATTTCAATACGAATGAAAATAGTACACACATGCTTGTAACAAAAATGTATTTTACATCATATATAGACACATCATAATTCCAACAAACTTGCATGAAAATATAATTCAGTATTTAAATATAACCTGTATACATATAAAATTGAAAAATATATTTAGCGATAAACATTTATTTATATATATCTTACATTAACAAACTTGGAAGAAAATATTTTACATGATAAACTGACGCATGACGAGTACATCGGGTAGGAATTACGCTGTATTCACACCCTGAGAAATATCCTCGTGGGATGTCCCAAGGTATAAGGACATGCGGGGGAATACCCGAAGCGAGAGAAAAACAGGGAAAGTCCCGAAATATAGCTGATATAAGCCCTCGGTGAATGAATCAAGGGAACCCCCTACGAGATTAGTGCAGACACAGTTCCCAGGAACCCCGGATCACTTGCCGCACCCCTCCCTCCACCATAGTTTGAGCGCGCACGTAGCTGACGAGACACGAAATCCTACCCAAAAAAACGAGCGAGGTACACAGGGGCTTTCCCGATTTCGCTCTCGAAGGAACTGCTGACAGCCAATTTGAATATATCGGGAGACGGGTTAAATTTGGGAGCAGCCATGGTTCGAGGTCAGACAGTCGCGATCAGTCAGTCTTTATCATTCAGTGCTGACCAGTAGTCGTAAACAGTCGTTGACGAGGAGTTGTTTGGCAGCTGCGATGCGAGACAGGGAAGGCAGTTAGGCGAGAGGCAGTCGTATCGCCGGGCAGGAGTCGGACCCGGCCCAGGCGGTCAGTTGTTCGCAGTCAGTTTTGCGGGAGCCATTATCGCCAACCGATACGGGAGTTGTTCGGCGGTACAGCCGCGAGACGAGATAGATGCAGCCGATATGGTAGGCGAATCAGACACGGGAGTAATCAGTCGTGTGACGAGAACAGTGCCGAGAATATCAGTAAATTCCCGTAGACGAGTGGCAGCCCCAGTCCGAGAAGCGCCATTCCTGAGAAGACTTAGTCGTGCGCCGTATGGCGACGGGGCGAGCAGTCAGACAGTCAGTGAGTCAATAGTGATGTCACCGGGGAGAGAACCCAGGAACAGCAGAA
Organism: Clitarchus hookeri; assembly: GCA_002778355.1. Taxonomy (NCBI): domain Eukaryota; kingdom Metazoa; phylum Arthropoda; class Insecta; order Phasmatodea; family Phasmatidae; genus Clitarchus; species Clitarchus hookeri. The sequence continues at coordinate 1,446,694 of NQII01000035.1, forward strand.
ACTTCATGTGTAAATTCCCGATACAAACCCAGTAAAAGTACCAAGAACTTACGAGTTCATTTCCGAAAACGTAGTGGCAGTTTCCATGGTGAGGAATGCAGAAACGCGAGCCGGAAGCAGGACGAGGAGGACGCACTCTCCAACCAGGAACGCCAGCCGGGGTCGTAGAGAAATTGGAAGTCCAGGGAAACCAGTCCCGGATTCCAGAGAGAGTCAGTCAAAGCAACAGGATGAAGCCAATTTAGTACAGTACACCAACGAGAGCCAGTCCGAGCGACTGAACTACGGTCACCCAACTCTCCAGGCCTCACTACCAACGAAGGCAACTCACCAAAAGCCGCAGTCACAGATATGTAGAGAAACGTCTCCCTTCAACAACCTTTCCCGATGCATAGTATTCAACCTACCAGCATTTCAGGCTAACGACTTGCAGGGGGGCTCAGTCTCACCATTGTGTGTAAATACCAATGTGACCTTCTGATCAATAAAATCCTGGTGTGTTAAATAACAGAGAGTACGAGTATTTGTTTACCCTTAACGCAACAACCTCAGGTGCCCTTAGTCTGCACCTAAATAATTTAACTATATAAAAGTACTAACAACCATACTGTATAACTCAGGTGGCCTAGTAGCGACAAAATAAAACATATTTACTGAATAATAGCAAAGGATTAATTAACAATAAAAAATTATGAGATAATTAAAAGCATTGACATGTATTTGTATATAACAATGATTTTTTTATTCATAAAATAAAAACATACCTTTTTCCATTAAAACTTTTAATCATATACGTAAAAAATTTTACACTGTAGGACGTGTGTGTTTCTTCAAATAAAAATAACACCTTTTCACTACATGGTTATGACCATCACATTTCTCCTGCTATTTACACACACATTTATTTTTACTTTTTCGGAAAGTTCGTACACTACACTTTCGTAAATTTTTGTCTTACTTACTTGGACATCACAATTTTGTTTAGCCAACTCCTCCAGCAAATCTGAANCGGAAAGTTCGTACACTACACTTTCGTAAATTTTTGTCTTACTTACTTGGACATCACAATTTTGTTTAGCCAACTCTCCCCGAGCAAACCTGGAAACGTAGAGTCGGGACAGAAATTGTAAACATTCGCACGATAATGTGTCCCGCACATAACAGCCTTCGAAATCATCGTAGCAGCATAGCCAGTGAATTGAACCATCACAAAATTTTATTTACAGAACGCCTCGAGCATCTCGAAAACGTACGCATTGGTACCCACAATTCATTTCACTGTACTTGCTCACATCTTCTGAACAGAGAGGAGAAAATTCGGCAACGGGCACTCCCATTCCTTCTTCGATATCACTTTATTCGAAGTCGGAGCTGATGGGGCTCTCGGCGAAGCTAGGAGAGAATAAGCTGTAGGACGTTCTGGCCGATGGGCGCTGGTACGAGTTGCCTGATGGTTGCGGGTTCGAGCTAATAGATGGCATTGAGGAAGTTGCGCCTCGTGCTAATATAGTGCGAATGAGATGAAGAATATTATCTCAATTTTCTGCTGCGATGATGTTGGTGCTATTTTCTTCTTCACATGACAACATGGCTTTCGTAAATTTAACAAGGGGTTTGAAACCCTGCAAGATTCGAAATGATCACTTGGCTTTACTCTTGAGATAACTAACAAATGGATGACAGCGATAAAATGACTGGTTTGCCTAGGGGGCTCGTGATGCCTCTTATAACGAGTTTTAGGGGGAAGAAATTGTCCAAGTTTGCTACTAAAGTAGGCAGCTGATTGGTCGGAATGAAGGTTTCCGAAAACGTACGAGAAATTATCGGATGATAATAAGGGTTATGGGTGGAGTAATTGGTGGATAGAAAGAACGTTAGTAATTAGCCAATGAGAATCATGGGTGGGGATGGAGCGAATGTTACTAATTGGTCGAACGAATGTTTCAGTAAACACACCAGAAATCAGCCAAAGAGAATCAGGGTTGGCATGGATGGCTGCCAACTAATTGGTGGAACGAAACTGAGTAATTGGTTTTGAGGTTGGGTCAACTAGCCT
>NQII01000035.1:1448779-1480142 GCA_002778355.1 Clitarchus hookeri
GGGGGGGGGGGGGAATTAGCCAAAGAGAAACATTGGCTGAGTAATTAAATATATTGGAAAGAGAGTACTCTTGAGGGGATAGGAGGGGTTGGTGGTGCGAGAACGCCGGAAAAGTAAATTTTTTAAAACAATTTTTTCAATAATTTTAAAGTAATATTTTAATAATATTTTTGAATTTTTATTTATGTTTTTATCCCGGTAAATTGTATAGGTCCTCCGGAATAACAACAAAACCTAATTCTTCAACGGCTGAGAACGAAACAGAACTCAGCTCCATAACAACTCAACGGATTTTGATGAAACTTGGTATGTAGGTACTTTAGGTCCTGGAATAGGAAGTACGATACTTTTCATCCCGGAAAAATTTTAAGGTTCCTGTGAAATAACAACAAAACCTAATTCAGCAACGTCTGGGAACGTGATCGAACTCAGCTCCATAACGGCTGAACGGATTTTTATGAAATTTGGTATGTAGTTACTTTAGGTTTCGGGAATAGTAAGTAAGATACTTTTTATCCCGGAAAAAGTTTAGGTTCATGTGAAATAACAACAAAACGTAATTCTGCAACGGCTGGGAACGTGACCGAACTCAGCTCCATAATGGCTGAACGGATTTTGATTAAACTCGGTATGTGTGTGCTTTAGGTCCTGGAATAGAACATAGGAAACTTTTTATCATGGAAAATTGCACTATTACTGTGGAATAACAACAAAACCTAATTCAGCAACGTCTCGGAACTTGATCGAACTCAGATCCATAACGGCTGAACGGATTTTGATGAAATTTGGTATGTAGGTACTTTAGGTCCTGGAATAGGAAGTACAATACTTTTTATCCCGGAAAAATGTTAAGGTTCCTGTGAAATAAGAACAAAACCTAATTCTGCAACAGCTGGGAACGTGACCGAAATATTTTGTTTCTCTGGTGTCAGAGTTTATCAGGCCGCCCTAGGACCTCTGAAATGGCTTAAGGACTGCTATCAATCGATAACAACCGGAACCGAATATTTAGCGAGCCCTACGAAGCCCGGAAGAGCTGAGGTGATATGCCACTAAACAGTCACCCATCCAAATGTGTGCCGCTGGGATCGTTGCTTAACTTTGGTGATCCATTAAGATCATTCAGCCAAGCGCAAAAAGTAGTACCTATGTGCACTTATTCCTAAAGCTACAACCCGATGATACTCACGTTTTGATTTTTAATACATTTAAAGCGGAAATATGGTAACTACGCGATAGTTGCACAGATATACTCCAAAAACAATACCCTATTTCTTGGCTATCAGGTAAAAATATTTCTATCATTTTGGGTTGCCGTAATTAGTTAAAAACCTAGGCCAACATAGTATAATTTTATAATACTGTTTTCACATACATGAATTGTGTTTTCCCAATTTATTTATTAGTGTATCACTGTAAAATTCATTTGTACCTGGACGAGGACGAACCGGTACGCTAGTGTGTAATAAATGTAACATCCCAGCGACTTTTTCAACCAAAAACAAAACTAGTAAACAAAAAATTACACTTATTTGCAAATGTAGGTAGACAAACACACACGCCAAAAATTTTCTGCACTTTGCACGTGTATGTGCTTGTGTAATCACTGTTTTTAGTTACTTCATTTTTACGTGTGTTTTAATTAAGATTATTTAAAGAACAAAACAGACTCAGAATGAAAATTTACATACTCATGAATGCGTTTAGAAAATTTTTATTGTTGACCAGAAAATAAATAAGGACTGTATAACTAAGAGTAAAAATTTATACTAAACAGAATTCCAAATTATCGAGTTTTTAGAAGCGTATTATTATGTTAATTAAAATAAAGAAAATCACCCCATTTCGCAATAGAACAATGTTATTTAATCAAATAATAGAAACGTCATTGGGACACTGCTTAAAATTTTTTTTATAAAGTTTAATTACAATGAAATTGTGAATAAAGAATGATTCATGTAACGATTAAATTTACGGTTATGAAAACACCTGATACTGTGACTTTGTACAAAATTACTGAATACAGTAATGTTTTCACGTTTACAAGTAACATTATATCTAAGCTTATAGCTAAAATCTATTTTCACGTAAGTAGTTAGAAATGGGTGGTTCTGAATCATAGGTGCCCTGCGCGGGACTCAGAACTGTGGTGGCAGCTATCTTGGATGATGTCGTTTTTCCCTTTTTCCCCCGAAATTTTCCTTTTTTCCCTCAAAAATATCTTAAATCGTCAGAATTTCCCTAAAATTAACCAAATTTCTCTCAAATTTCATAAATAAATATATTTTGCACAATCTGGTCGATGACTCCACAATGTAGCTAAATGAATCCTTTTTTGTAATGAGGAATCTATGGAAGGAGGGTTTCAGCCATTACCAATGGCAGCCATTTTGTTAGTCAGTACCAGTGGCAGCCATTTTGTCTGTCAGTGCAGATGGCGGCGATTTTGCCAGCCAGTGATGCAGCATCATTTTGCCAGGCAGTACCAATGGTGGCCAATTTGCCAACCAGTGCGATGGCCATTTTGCCAGGCAGTACCAGTAGTCATCTTGTTTCCTACTTCATGCTCTCGCATTTCATACGACCGGTCCCGAGTTCATCCTCTATCGTTCCACCCAGCCAACAATGGCTATACAAGGCTCTCTAAAAGGTCTCGGGTTCAATCACGTATGCGAGGCTCTCAAAACGGTCTTGTCACTGATTGACTATGCGAGGCTCTCATTGCATACTTATAAGCATAGTTGGCTGTAATTTCCGAACCATTAAAGATATAGTCGCCAAATTCTTAACATATGCATCACCACCGGCAACGAAAAATATCGCAGGGTCATTTATGCCCTATGCGAACTTATAAGCATAGTTGACTGTAATTTCCGAATCGTTTAAGGTACAAAAACTAAATTCATATTATACACAACACTTCAGACAACGAAAACGATCGCAGGAACACTTATGCCCTATGCATTCTTATAAGCATAGTTGGCTGTAATTTCCTAACTGTTTAACATTCAGTCACCAAATTCGTAACATAGACATCGCACCCAACAAAGAAAATTATCGCAAGGTCAAATATATCCTTACCATACTTATAAGCATAGTTGATATGAATTTACGAACTGTTTAGTATATAGTTACCAAATTCGAAACATAGGCATCACTCTCGACAGTGAAAATGATCGCAGGGTCAAATAGGTCCTAAGCACACTTATAAGCATAGTTTAGTTTAATTTCTGAANAATATATCCTTACCATACTTATAAGCATAGTTGATATGAATTTACGAACTGTTTAGTATATAGTTACCAAATTCGTAACATAGGCATCACCCTCGACAGTGAAAATGATCGCAGGGTCAAATAGGTCCTAAGCACACTTATAAGCATAGTTTAGTTTAATTTCTGAACTGTTTAAGATATAGTCAACAAATTTCATAAATAGTGATATCAGTGTTGCTATCAAGTCAAAAAGTTTAGTAAAAAGCTAGAATGTACTTCGACAAGAGAAAGAACGAATGATCACAAGGTCCAACTACAAAAATTAACACAATACAATTACGAAACGCATTAAGCTACTTGTAAAGAGAGTTTCCCTTTGCTTGCCACACAATAACATACATTTAAACCATAAGTCGCACAAGCGAGACGACACTGATGCAAAAATATATAAAAATAATTATAAAACATATAATTATAAGCATTTAACAGCCTATGTATATTGCGCGAGCATCATGCGCTGTACATCATATTATTAGAAAAAAATACTTCTGCGAAACTGAGAAGCACAGGTGCGATAAGGCAACACTTCTATACACTAATGAAAATAGATATAAAAACAAAATGCAATGGTAAAACAGTTATAAGCACTTTCCATCCAACACGATTACATATTACACAACCATCAAGTTATGTATGCAGAATGTGTTAAACATCGCTATACAATACCAGACAGTCCTGACCAGTACAACAGAAAAACAAACGACCTACTTACGAATTGACTGAAACGAAACTCTCGTATTTAGTAAACAAACAACACTCACATCTCTAGCAGCGGAAAACAACCGACTTAGCTGGCTTCGAGCGAGCAACTAACATCATGAGNCAACCATCAAGTTATGTATGCAGAATGTGTTAAACATCGCTATACAATACCAGACAGTCCTGACCAGTACAACAGAAAAACAAACGACCTACTTACGAATTGACTGAAACGAAACTCTCGTATTTAGTAAACAAACAACACTCACATCTCTAGCAGCGGAAAACAACCGACTTAGCTGGCTTCGAGCGAGCAACTAACATCATGAGAATCTGTAGGGCTTTCCCAAACAGCCGATGGCCGGTGCGAACACAGTGCAGTTCTCGAATAGCAAAGGGATGATACAGAACACTATCGAAACGAGAGTTGCGTCATGCTCCAGGGTGCCATACCAGACGAGTCACACATTCACTTTCCTTTATGTAAATAATTCAGTTATACAGTACAAACTAACATTTTATCATGTTTTAAATACTATATATATATNATCAAATCAAGCAACTTTGTTTCAAGCCCATTGATGGCTCCCTCCCAATTCACCTAAGAACTGAAACATAATGCTGTTGTAAATTATATATATATATATATATATATATATATATATATATGCACTCATTTTGAATATACGCAATTTATATATTTGCAAAACCGTAAGAACATACGAATCAACACACATTAAAACCATTAGTCGAGCAATAGAGAGAGAACACTGCTATGCACCAAGACAAACATATTTAAAAAAATTAATTATAAAAGAAAATAGTAATTCACATTTACAAACAAATACATATTTGTGAGAATCATGCGCTGTATGTTATGTTAGGCAACGAAATTTCAGCAGTGAAGTCTGGGAACGATAAGATCAACACTGCTATACTCTGATGCAAACGGATATAAAAAATGTGAAGTAAAAATTAATTATAATACAAATAGTTAAAAACATTTAACAACCTATTTTTGCTGCGCGAGCATCGTACGCTGTAAATAATGCTATTCAAAAAAAAAAATAATTTTGAGAAGCCGAGAAGCAAAGGTGCGATAAGATCAACAATTCTGCACACAATATTGCAAACAGATATAAAAAAATGTTAATGAAATATAGTTGTAAGCACTTATCAACGAGTGCAATCACATATTACACAAGCATCGAGGGCTGCACGTAATGCGTGTTAAACATTGATATACATAAAAATTTTAACAAGTACTTATTTAAATACATATAATTTATATTATCATAGCTGTAAGCACATACGAAACAACAAACATTAAAACCATTAGTCGCACAAGAGAGACGTACTGCTACGCGCTGAGACAAACAGATTTTAAAAAAATTATAAAATCAATAGTTATACGTTTTTACCAACAAACACTTATTGCATGAGCATCGTGCACAGTATGCGATGTTAAGCAAAGTCATTTCAGTTGTGAATTGCGGGAACGACAAGGTCAACATGGCTATGCACGGGTGCAAACTAATATAAAAATAAAATGAAAAGGAAAATATTGAAAAACGCTAACCAACCATCACAATCTCATATTATTACACATGCATGTCCCTTTACAAAAGGAATTCAGTTATATAGTACAAGGTAACATTTATTTCGTGTGAATACATTAAGCTATATATATTACCATGTGTATTTAAAATATCGCTTCGTATAAACTTGTGTTGACAGAGGATGTCGCTTCTGCCCGCCCTAATAGAAAACAAAATTATAAAGAAAATAGTTATAAGCACTTACCAACCATCACACAGTAGTGCTATCATTACAAGCACACTACATCCCAGGATCTGGTTTAAGACACATCGGGGAAGAGCAGTAGCAGCAAATAGAAAAAGAAGGCGTCGGCAACACTGAAAGATGGACGAATGTAAAGATGTTGAGAGGTCAAATTCACCACTTTGCAGGCTAGACAGTTATTGACCTTCGCTTCGTCTTCGTCAAAGCGAAGGTCTTATGAGACTCGTCTCCGCTAGGACGTCAGGTTAAAGGATGCTAGAAGAAATATGAGAAAACTTAGGTGGAATGGTTATTGTACTGACCAGGAAAGTCTGGTCGGGTCTAGGATCATCTTAAGCTTTATAGAGCATCCGATGCTGTGCAATATGTGCTGGTTGGTAACTTATTACCACTGCTTTCCTTTAAATTTTATTTTTTTTTATCTGTTTACATCGCTATGTAGCAGTGTCGACCTTGTCGCTATCCCTGCTTCGCGAATCCGTCATAGTATTTTATTTTAGTCTAATGTGACGTGCGTTGCTCGATACTCGCACATTATGCGTTGGTTGTTAGTGGTATTTACGTTCCTCTGTATTGTATCATAGATCAGGCGGAGGGTGTACGTGGCGAAAATCGTTTACTCTTTTGCTGTACTAGCCAAGGCTACCCCTCTAGTTTTCAGGCTTGTGGTGTTGTCTACCATCAGAGATGCGCTGTACAGTGCTCATCACATGTACAATAAGTGTTGGTTGGTAGTTGATAATAACTATTTTCTTTTTTTGTGTCTGCCGGCATTAGTGTTTTGAGAATGTTATTTTTTGTCTATTGTAATGTTAAGCGTTCGTTTCTCGCGCAACATGCAACAGTCGGTAAGAGTTTATAACTATTTATCTTCATTTTTTTTATATCTAATCATCAATATGTAGCAGTGACGTAGTCTCTTGCATAATAACTGGTTTAAATAATTGGTGTTTAGTGGCAAGCAATAGACCACAACCTTTACAGGTCGTATAATGTGACGTCTCATTAACTTCGCTGGTAAATAGTATACTGCAATTGTCATATTGTAGATTTTTTTTTTTTTTAGAGGTTGGTTCGTGTGAGCATAAGGTATTTTTCCCATTGACGGGCATTCCAACTGTTTACTAAAGTTTTCGTTGCAATAGTAACACAGATATCGCTATTATGAACTGTGGAACTATCAGGTATTTTTTAATAGTAGAGTTTCGATACGACATCTTGCTCACTGCATGCTTACGTCTATGTTGTGTCTTTATTTTTTACTATAACATAACTTGATTTTTTCACATATGGGACAATTTTATATGTCGCACGAGGTTACCCCAACGCGTTTGTTAGGCTGACGCAGTTTATTGCGATTTTTAGCCCTCGCAGTTGAACCATATCGCTGTATTCTTCCTGTGCTATCGGAATCGACGAGCTGCAGTCCTCATTGTCGGTTGGATGAAAACCTAGTGCATCTGGCTTTTTTTTTTACTTACTTGCACCAGTAATGCATGCATAAGTGAGTGTTCTGCATTCTGCACTCAAGAATTCGGCCATGTGTGTCGACACGAGTTCTCCTAGCAGGAATGTTGGCATCCCCCTGACAGGTGGTAAGGGAAAAGAAGATGTTTGAAGATGGTGAGCATTCACTGACAGGGAACTGAGTTCGAGACTTATCACTATACAAAAACTATTAATTGTCTTTCATATTTAGAAAAAATCTGGTATTTTTACCTAGTGACGCAGGTGAACCTTATATTAGTGAGGGATAAGGTAAAAGAATAACACAGAAATAATTAATTATTTATACACTTTTACCTTTATTTACAGACTTGGCATAATAAAAAAAAACATTATTATATTTTATACATGCTCAACATATTCTTCATTCGAGCAAAACAATTATGGTGTCTGTTTTGGAAGAACAATAACTGCTGCGAGCATTCAAGCTACTTTTATTCGCATATACTGCACATCAGTTAAATCATGGGTAAGTCTTGTAGATGATGTCAAATGAACAGTTTCTTTTATCACGGCATTTGGCACCAGTGCGGTTACTGAATGTCTTGCACCAATACACGCACATGTTATCCGATAAACGACAAAAATTGCCTTTGCAACTCTTGTTATGATCATACAGAGTATCATTGTGGGTATACACAGCATCGCAGTTATCTCAGTGGAACGTCTTGTATGATGGGCTGAACATACAATGACAACTTTCATGTCAGCATGCATTACAATTTGTACTAAAAGTATTTCCACAATAGTTACATTGATATCGTAATATATGTAGCAACTCTTCAGGGCTCATTGCTGTTGTAGATGCCAATGATGTTACAGATGGCAAGTCTTTAACAATTGATTCCATCTTCATAGTGTAGCAGAGTACATGATCGTAGTATATGTACGTAGTCGTAACGGTCTGCTTTCCACCACACGCTCGCCAACGAAATGATGTCTGGTTTTACATGATACTCTTGTAAACTGTTCGCACTACATGCTAATTTGTATTTGTCGTTTCGTGTTGACTCAGTGGATGACTGCTGGTTGTGTGGTACAAACGTCATCATGGTGGATGAACTGAAATATGTTACCTTATAAGGTAGATTGCTGTCTAGCCTGCGAAGTTGTCGATTTGACCTCTCAACACATTTTCACTCGATCTTCTTTCAGTGTTGCCGACGCCTTGTTTTTCTATTTGCTGCAACTGCTCGTTCCTATTTCTCTTTAACCAGCTCCTGGGATGTAGTGGGCATGTAACGGCAACACTACCTTGGGATAGTTGGTAAGTGCTTATAACTATTTTCTTTATTATTTTATTTTTAATTACAGTTGGCAGAAGCAATATCCTCTGCCAACACAGGTTTACTCGAAGTGATATTTTAAAAGCACATGCTGATATTTATTGCTTGATGTATTCAAACGAAATAAATGCTACCTTGTACTATATAACTGAATTCCTGTTGTAAAGGGACATGCATGTGCAATATGTGAATGTGATGGTTCGTTAGCGTTTTTCAATATTTCCCATTTCATTTTATTTTTATATTATTTTGCATCCATGTAAAGCCGTGTTGACATCATCGTTACCGCATTCCACAACTGAAGTTTCTTCGCCTAACGTACTCTCCTGTACACGATGCTCACGCAATAAATGTTTGTTGGTAAATGCGTATAATCATTTGATTTAATTTTTTCTAAAATATGTTTGTCTCAGCGCGTAGCAGTACGTCTATCTAGTGTGACTAATGGTTTAAATGTCTGTTGTTTCGTATGTGCTTGCAGTTCTGACCATATAAATTATATGTATTCAAATAAGTACATGTTAAAATATGTATGTATAGCGATGTTTAACACGCACTGCTTACAGCACTCAAAGCTTGTGTAAAACACTGGAGAGCAAAAAAAAAACTGGTATAGGCATGAGTATGCAAACAACACAGGTATGAAACCAATCTGAGTAACGCGATGCGGTCGGCAGCGCCTATATATCTGGAAAAGTTGCTAAATCAGTTACTGAAGTGAGTTTGAATGTGGTGTTATAGTCGGCGCACGAGAGATGGGACATAGCATTTCCAAGGTAGCGATAAAATTTGGATTTTCACAAACGACCATTTCACGAGTGTACTGTGAATATCGGGAATCCGGTAAAACATCAAATCTTCAACATCGCTGCGGCCGGAAAAAGATCGTGAACGAAGGGACAATCGACGATTGACCAGAATCATTAAACGTGACAGACGTGCAACCCTAACTCAAATTGGCGCATATTTCCATGCTGGGGCATAAAAAAGTGCCAGCGTGCGAACTATTCAACATACAATCATTGATATGGGCTTTCGGAGCCGAAGGCCTACTCGCGGACCGTTGATGACTGCACGACACAAAGCTTTGCGCCTCGCCTGGGCCCGCCAACACCGCCATTGGACTGTTGATGACTGGAAACACGTTGACTGGTCTGACAAGTCTGGTTTCCAATTGTATCGGGTGGATGGACGTGTATGGGTATGGAGACATCCTCATGAATCCATGGACCCTACATGTCAACAAGGAACTGTTCAAGCTGGGGGAGGCTCTGTAATGGTATGGGGCGTGTGCAGTTGGTGTGAAATGGGACCCATGAGACGTCTAGATACGATTCTGACCGGTGACAGATACGTAAGCATCCTGTCCGATCACCTGCACCCATTCATGTCCATTGTGTATTCCGACGGGCGTGGACAATTCCAGCAGGACAATGCAACACCCCACACGTCGAGAGTTGCTACCGAGTGGCTCCAGGATCACTCTTCTGACTTTAGACACTTCCGTTAGCCACATAAATCACCAGACATGAACATTATTGAGCATATCTGGGATGCCTTGCAACGTGCTGTTCAGAAGAGATCTCCACCGCCTCGCACTCCTATGGGTTTGTGGACTACCCTGCAGGATTCATGGTGTGAATTGCCTCCTGCATATTGTCAGACATTAGTCGAGTCAATGCCACGTCGTCTTGTGGCACTTCTGCGTGCTCGCGGGGGCCCTACACGATATAAGGCAGGTGTACCAGTTTTTTTGGCTCTAATTGCACTGGTTGGTTAGTGCATATAACTATTTTTGAAGTTATACTTATTTTGGTGCGTTGAGGGTAATAGTTTAGTGTGCAGCGAAGTTAGCGCGCGCACAGTGTAACGAAATTCGTCAGTGAACATTCCAATCAAGCAGATAATACATGCTGTTACTTGGAAACCACCATTTCAGGTTGTGCGCGTATTAAATTTTATTTTAGTCACGTCAAAGAAGTATAACTTCTAATGCGCATACATAAGTACACGCTCCAGTTTTGTTTGCATTAGGTTTGGTTTTTTTTTAAATATCTTTTTGCATCACGGTGTGTATCACTGTTGACCTTATCGCACGTGTGTTTCTTGGCTTCTCTAAAGTATTTTTTTTTTCGACTAGCATGATGTACAGTGTATGATGCATGGGCAATAAAAATAAGTCTTTAAATGTTTTAACTATTTGTTTTTTAAATTATTTTTTACTTTTCATTTTATTTTTATATCAGTCTGCGTCAGTGTATAGCAGGGTTGATCTTGTCGTTCCCACACTTCAGAGCGGGAATTTATTTGCCTTACATAACATACAGTGCACACTTCTCACATATATGTATTCGTTTTTAAATGTGAATAACTATTTACTTTTATAATTAACTTTTTGAATCTCTTTGTCTCAGTTCGTAGCAGTGTCGTCTCTCTGTTGCGCGACTAATGGTTTTAATATGTGTTGTTATGTATGTTCTTACGTTTCTGCTAAAATATAAATGATACGTATTCAAAATAAGTACTTGTATATAAAGTTAATACTAAAAACCTTATAAAATGTTAGTTTGTGTTGTATAACTGAATTTTGATCGTAAAGGAAAGTGTACGTGGGACTCGGCTGGTCTGGCAGCCTGGGACATGACACAACTCTCTCTTGTATAGTGCTCTGTGTCATGCCTTCGCTTGACGAAACCTGCATTGCGTTCGCACCGGCAATCGGTTGTCTGGGAAGGCCCTACAGATTATCATGGCGTTAGTTGATCACTCAACGCTGGCTGGATTGGATGTGATCCGCTGCTAGAGATGTGAGTGCTGTTTGTTCACTAAATGCGAGAGTTTCGTTTTAGTCGATTAGTAAGTAAGTCGTTGCTACTCTAGTGTACTGGTCAGGACGGTTTGGTATTGCATAGCGATGTTTAACCCATACTGCATACAGCACTCGACGCTTGTGTAATATGTAATTGTGTTGGCTGGTAAGTGCTTATAACTATATTTCCTTTGCATTTATATATATATATATATATATATATATATATATATATATATATTTGCATCAGTGTGGATAAATGTTGCCTTATCGCACGTGTGCTTATCAGCTTCGTAGAAGTATTTTTTTCGACTTACATGATGTACAGTGCACGAAGCTCGCGCAATATACATAGGCAGTTAAAGGCTTGTAACAATTCGTTTTATAATTATTTTAAATATCTTTTTTTATCAACGTGTAGCAGTGACGTCTCTCTTGTGCGAATAATGGTTTTAATGTATATGGGTTTTGTGACAAGCAAAGCAAAACTGTCTTTTTCAAGTCATGTTATACGTATCGTAATTGTTTTGTATTAATTATTGTGTTAGGTCCTTGTGATCATTCTTTATTTCACATGTGGACGTCCATTCTAGCTTTTTACTAAATTTCTTGACTTAATAGCAACACTGATATTACTATTTCTGAAATTTGGTGACAATATCTTAAACAGTTCGGAAATCATATTAAACTATGCTTATAAGTGTGCTTAGGTACTATTTGACACTGCGCTCATTTTCACTGTCGCGAGTGATGCCTGTGTTACGAATTGGGTAACTATGTACTACACCGTTCAGAAATTAATGTCAGCTATGCTTATAAGTATGCTTATGATATATTTGACCCTGCGATAATTTTCCCTGTGGGGGGTGATGCACATGTTACAAATTTGGTGACTGTATCATAAACAGTTCGTAAATTACAGGAAACTATAAAAATTTGTGGCTGTATCTTAAACTGTTCGGAAATTATGCTTGTAAGTACGCATAGGTTATAAATGACCCTGCGAAAAATGTCTATGTTTGAGTTGATGAGTATGTTACGAATTTTATGATTGTATCTTAAACGGATTGGAAATTACGGCCAACAATGCTTAAAAAGATGTTTAGGACGTAAATAGACCTGCCGTCATTTTCGTTGTTAGGAGTGATACATATGTTACGAATTTGGTGACTGTATGTTACACGGTTCGGATGTTATGACAAACAATGCTTATAAGTTCGCATGGGGCATAAATTACCATGCGATCATTTTCATTGTCGGTGGTGATGTGTATGTTACGAATATGGCGAATATATCTTAAATTCTTCGGAAATTACAGCCACCTATGCTTATAGGTTTGCAATGAGACCCTCGCATAGATAATCAGAGACGAGAACTTTTCGATAGCATTGCGTACACAATTGAAGCCAAGACCATTTCGAGAGCCTTGCGTAGCTATTGTTGGCTGGGTGGAAAGACAAAGCACCTAGTTGGGACAGGTACAATGAAATACAAGAGAATGAAGTAGGAACAAGATGACCATCAGTACTGGCTGACAAAATGGCCGGCGCTGCTCTTGCTAGCAAAATTTCCGCCTTCAGTACTGACTGGAAAATGGGTGCTGCAGCACTTGCTGCCAAAATAGCCTTCGTCTTTACTGGCTGAAAAAATGGCCTCTGCCAGTACTGACTGATAAAATGACCACCATTAGTACTGACTGACAAAATGGCTGCCCTCAGAGTTGTCTGAAAACCTCAATCCATATATCCCTCATTCCCAAAAAGGAGTCACGTAGCCACATTATGGAGTCATCGACCGGATTTTGCAAAACATATTTTTGAGTGCAATTTGGGAAATTTTAAAGGAAATCCAGACGATTTCGGTCGTTTGTAAGGGAAAAAAAGAGAAATTTCAAAAGAAAAAAGGGAGAAAATTGTATTATCCAAGATGGCCGCCACTAGGCTTGAGTGCTGCTCCCAGTGCCCCAGACACAGAACCGATTATTTCAAACTACTCACGTCCACGACTTACTCAGTTTTTAGGCCTGGAACGAAGGACATCGAAGGCATCAAAACATCACAGACCTTATTACGAACGATAAAAGTGAATCTGCATATACACTGAGGAGACAAAAAGTCATGGGATACCTCCTAATATCGTGTCGGACCTCCTTTTGCCCGGCGATCTGCAGAAACTCGATGTGGCATGGACTCAACAAGTCGTTGGATTTCCCTGCAGAAATATTGAGCCATGCTTCCTCTATAGACATCCATTATTACGAAAGTGTTGCCAGTGCAGGAGTTTGTGCACGAACTGACTTCTTGATTATGACCTATAAATGTTCGATGGGATTCGTGTCGGGCGATCTTGCTGGCC
This sequence comes from Clitarchus hookeri, assembly GCA_002778355.1. Taxonomy (NCBI): domain Eukaryota; kingdom Metazoa; phylum Arthropoda; class Insecta; order Phasmatodea; family Phasmatidae; genus Clitarchus; species Clitarchus hookeri. Next base: position 1,462,513 of record NQII01000035.1, read on the forward strand.
AAATTATTCGCTGGAATTGTCCAGAATGTTCTTCAAAGCAATCGCGAACAGTTGTGGCCCGGTGACATGGCGCATTGTAATACACAAAAAAATTCCATCCCTGTTTGGGTACATGAAGTCCATGAATAGTTGCAAGTGGTCTCCAAGTAGCTGAACATAATCCTTTCCAGTCAATGATCGGTTCAGTTGAACCAGAGGACCCAGTCCGTTACATGTAAAAACCACCCACGCCATTATGGAGCCACCACCAGCTTGCACAGTTCCTTGTTGACAACTTGGGTTCATGGATAAGTGGGGTCTGCGCCACACTCGAACCCTACCATTAGCTCTTACCAACTGAAATCGGGACTCATCTGACCAAGCCGCGGTTTTCCAGTCGTCTAGGGTCCAACTGATATGGTCACGAGCCCAGGAGAGGCGCTGCAGGCGATGTCGTGCTGTTAGTAGGGGGACTCGAACCGGTCTTCTGCTGGCATAGCCTAGTACAGCCAAATTTCGCCGCACTGTCCTAACGGACACGTCCGTCGTACGTCCCACATTGATTCCTGCGGTTATTTCACGCAGTGTTGCTTGTCTATTAACACTGACCGTTCTCCGCACACATCGTTTGTTTCGGTCATTAAGTGCAGGTGGTCGGCCACTGCGTTGTCCATGGTGGGAGGTAATGCGTGAAATTAGGTGTTCTCGGCACACTTTTGGCACTGTGAATCTCGGTATGTTGAATTCCCTAACCATTTCCGAAATGTAATGTCCCATGCGTCGAGCTCCAACTACCATTCCGCGTTCAAAGTCTGTTAACACCAGTCGTGCGACCATAATCACGTCAGAAACCTTTTCACATGAATGACTTGACTACAAATGAAAGGTCAACAAATGCACTGCCCATTTAAACATTCTTTACGCGATACTACTGCCATCTGTATATTTGCATATTACTATCCCATGACTTTTGTCACCTCTGTGTACAGTGGACAGGTTAAGATAGTTAAAGTATGCTGAGTCGCTGGAACTTTTTTATCCGTTACCTAACCTTTAATACAGCCCGCAATAAAGAGCTTTGTACTTGAGCCTTCTATGTACAACTTAGGCACCGAACAAGTAAACCCGCAAACTTGTTGCTGGGAGTGGCACTCCATTTACTGCAACGAAATTGTATGATTGGTGGATGTAAGTACTGTGCACCCTCAGCTCTTATAAATGAATTGAATCAGATACAAAGTAAAATAAACCTATGTTTCCACGAAACTACGAATTAAAATTTACTTGAATGTGGAATAGCAGCTTTAAGTACTAGTTTACGACTAACAGGCATCAAACACCTCGGGCGGCTAAAATTTAAAATTCAATCAAGTAGTTCTAAGGCAGGGGATACAAACTGATATTTTTTAAGTGGGCCTTACACTTATTGTCAAAATAGCAGAAATATTAACATTTTTACTTACTGCGTTACATCCACGAAATCATGCCACTAATTTCACCTTAATTTGTACGCTGTTAGTATATATTACAAACATAAAATATATCTACAAATATACTATTTTCTCCGATACATTGTTTAGTAGAATTATATTTAAAAATTCTTTAAGTCATAGGCCATCTCAGGAAACTGCATTGTCTAGCTGACGACGAGAGGGTTTGTGTTTCCAATAATAGTAGGAGAAAGAAAGAGCGTGCACAAGGGTTTTGGGGGATAAGAACGGAATCTGACGTCAATGTTGGATTTTGTCAGAGATGGGGTGGACACGATGTCTACAAAATTACCTGTATTTCCCCAAATATCGCATAAGAAATTGCTGATTTTACAACAGACTCGCACTTTTTTGAGAATGTCTCGATTGAGTCCTCAAACGAGCACAGCGGATTCGGGATTCTTTGATGCGATATCCAAATGGTTCCTCAGAGCCGCAAGCGGATCAGAGGCAGCTCGTAGTATGAGCCACGTAATCCTCAAAGAAGCAAAAGTGGATTCAAGACTTCTCGATGCATGAGTCATATTGTCCTCTTAGTGACAAGACTGACTAAAGGCTCCGAGCTAGGCCCAGCAGATCAGGTGGGTCAGCGGCCGTGTTTGTTTACAATACTCATCCCGACCACTATTTTAGATGGAAGTAACCTTAACCAGTCAAATTGAACTAAAAAAATTGAGAAAAAATCGCAAAAATCTGTAACATTTCATAAAAATCTATAAAATTTATATACACCTATGATTCTGTTCGCCATGCTGAATGAAGCTGACCTTGACTTTCACCAAGGTAACTATAAAAACATAAATTAACGAAAATGTACAAAATGGAAACAACTTAGTAAAATTCGAGGGGAAAATTACATTACAGACCACCCTCCATGTTGGAAATGGGTGACCTTGACCTTCACCCCAGTGAAATTGAATTTGAAAATCTATAAAATCTTTACAAATGGAAAAATCGCAAAAGAGCACAAATATTACGTTACTGAGCACAAATGCCATATTGACTGAGGGTGACCTTGAGTGTTTGATTCTCGTAAAGATGGTACAGCACAGCCAGTCTCTTGGTTGACGATCAGCAGGCTACTAATTAGTCTCCTACCCCTTATCCATAAGCCAGTTTATTATTGGCAGTGTACACTGACGGACAATAAATATAATGCACACAAATGGATGAATCGGGTAGTACTAAAACTTTATAGAGTTACTGATATAGTTGAGTAATACACATGGTCACAAATAATACCAGAAGTGCAATTAAATATGAATCTGTTGTTTGCCATCCAGTCATCTACAACAATGCGTAGCACCTCTTTTTCACTGCGATACAAGCCACGACATGGTTTGGCATAGATTCCAACAGATGCAGGATGACGTCCTGAAGCATACGGGCTCCTAATTGTCGGTCGATGTGTCCCAAATCCTGGATACTTTAGCAATGCGTCAGCTAGTATTTTAACTGGTCACATACGTGTTCAATTTGGGATATTTCAAGAGAGCGGGCAAGAGCATGGTGGCATTTATAGTTGACGAAGTTGGGAAAGTCATGCCATGTACGGTAGGGCATAATTTTGCTGGAATATCGAACCTGGAATCCCGAAAAGAAATTGGAGCAGAAGGTGGCGTAGTATCTCATTAACATACAGCTGGATCATCAATGTTTTGTGTAATACTATGAGAGGAAATGAGCTATCGTAGACTACGACTCCCCAGAAGATAATGCCTGCAGTAGGGAAGTGTGCTGCTCGGTAGCGAGGTTGGGATTGTGGTATATAACAACGGAGTTAATGGCAGCACGTATAATGGGCGCTGGAATTGGATATTTGCCTACACAATGTATCGGTAAGTGGGCACACACGATATCCAAAACTGGCCAGTATCGTGGACTGGGATCCCTCTGCACTTGGTACAACACGACCCGTCAATCCTCGCAACTGGAAGTCGACATTTTTCACTCTGAACCCTTCGTATATGGGTGACTTCATGCAAATCCACTGCTCCCAATAGCATCATACTTTATCGTCCGAACTATCCATGTCGTGGGCTGTACGGTGAAAAGAACACTGTGTGGTTTTCAACCTGATTATGAGTATTATCTTGAAGTATATCGATCCAGTAAATAAAAGTATTTGGTGAATTCTTCACTCTGTATGTTTCGAACTCATGCCAGTGTCTATAGCCGATGGTCGGTGTTTGCAGCCCCACATTCAAATTTGCTGTCAAATGCTAATATATAAACATGTGATCACGTTCATAATAGCCAATACTCTCGTTATTTATATGGTTCTATAGTTTCTTCATTGTGTACTATTTTGATTCTTCAGCAGTATAGTCGAACCAAAAGCGGACTCCCCTCCCAGTAAAACGAATTATTGGTTTTTTTGTAAAACACACACCCTCCTACTCTACCATCACCAACATCACACCACCTGACTGTTTATTTACCTCATCATTTGCATGCCATAGCTGGACACCTTTACCATCCACCCAACTCACCAAATCATCGCCCGACTCTCTTTTCCCTTACCGTTTACTTATATCTCGAACCCTAGTATATAGTAAATGAGAGTGTTGGTGTACTGCAGAAAGGATTTTGATGGTAGGATGTACATGGCAACTAACAGTGGACTGGCATTTGACTTTTGACCATTTACCTTAACCCAGACATTGACCTCAAAATTTCCGGTTTCTCCGGAAAGCACTCAAAATTACTAGCATTTCCCTTAAAATTTCTTAATTATCCTGCAAAAAGTTTCCTTACCCAATTTTTTCCTGTCACTCAGTATAAAATAGCACGACCTTGCTTCCAGAATGTTCCAGTTAATGCTCTATTATTCCATGCCACCATCTTGTTTCTATAATTTTACAGTTCATGCTCTGTCATTCCAAATCAACATCGGCTATCTTGTTTTAAGAATTTTCAGTTCATGCTCTGTCATTCCATGTCAACACCAACCATCTTGTTTCAGGAATTTTCTAGTTCATCGCTCTCTCATGCTACTTCATGCGGTTATTCCACCTTTATACGAGCATATTCTACGACCTAGACGAAGTAAGTATATGATAAACACACCCCTGCTAATTACACCAAGTACAGCATGTCTATATCCGACTTCCACTATTTTATGGGAATAGTTAGAAATAATTTCTGAACAATTTAGTTGCGTAATTATATCGTAGGCATCGCCCCTGATGTCGATCAGAATGGTTCGACAATTATGCTTTACACGATCTTACAAGCATAGTTCGCCATAATTTCCGAAATAATTAAGATATACCCACCCGACGACGAAAGAAGTGATCAGTTCAATTATACTTTAATCCCTGTAATCAGCATAGATGGTCACCATTTCCCATCCACCGAAGCTATAGTCACCAAATTAATAGCATAGGCATCACCCCCGACGACGAAAATGTTCCTGGAGTTGAGTATTTCCTAACCTTACTTATGAGCATAGTTGGTGGTTATTTCTGAACTGTTTAATGTATAGTCATAAAATTAATAACATAGGCATCACTCCTGAATACGAATAGGGCCGTAGAGTCAAGTACGTCCTAAGCCCTCGAATAAGCATAGTTAGTCCTCATTTCCTAAATGTTTAAGATATAGCCACCAACTTCATATCACAGGTATCGCTTCCGACAACGATAAATATGGCATTGTCAATTATGCCAATAGCTCTCTCATAAACATAGTTGACCACCATTCCCCGACTTATCCACCAGGACATGGGTGCCAGTGCAGGTCTAAATGATGCATATATAAAAAAAACCATTGCATCATAATGGGTTTTAATATGGTATGTATAAAAATATAACTGTCAAAACGAATTTTTCTAATAATGTAATAGTAATGAGGAGTCTATGTATATTCGAGAAATAATATTGTGTGCGAGATAATTAATAGTGTTATGACAATAAGCAACTGATGACTGTACATGGGATATAAATTTGTTCCTGAGTGTTATGGGCATGAGTTCTAAAGTTACATATTAGATATGGCAATTATGTTTATTTACACAACAGTCATGTTAACAAGGCACTGAAAACGCATAATTTTATAAATAGGAGGAAAATTTTTCAATTAACAGGCCAAAGTGTATCGAGCGACCAGTTTATGTGTTCGTATTTTCAAAAATAATTTTATTCTGATGTAACATTCATCAATTATACAAAAAATTATTATATTAATAAAAAGTTATGTATTTCATGTAATATGTATTATTCACTTTTAAAACTTACAGAAAAAATTATGCCGAGCAATGTGTCTGTGCATTCGTATTTACAAGACGGATTTATGGTATATGATGCCGCAAATATAAATTATGAAAAGTATAATTTTATAAATATAAGTCGTGTATTTAAATAAATATAATTTTTTTTAACTTATAAATTAGTGTATCGAGAAAAAGACTACGGATTCGTATTTTCAAATAGAATTCGAATACTATGTCAGAAAGCGTAATTATAGGGCAATGACGAGCACCGTTTTGAATTTTAGAAGCATAGAACTGTGTACGTAAATATACCAAGTGTTATATATTTTCCGGTTCGTGTTTTCAAGTTGAATTCAAATGTGAAGGCAAACATTGTATTGTTCGCATATATTCGATACCAAATTGACTTTAGTAGACATAGGAATTGATTTAAGATTTTTAAAAGTAATTATGTAACGAGCCCGAGCGACGAATACAGGACAGTGGTTGCCTTACCTCAGAACGTGTTTTAACTGCGTTCTACCTATATCAGGAAGCTACGAACTTAGAATCACAGTTAGACATCATTCAACGACTGCCGGAGTTAGGTTCATGGAAATTGGAATGTCTCAAACCAGTGGCAGACATATACTCAATTTGTTCGAGTACGTTGTTGGATACCAATAAATGTATTAATAAAAAATTTTGTACTTAACTTTTAAGGTTTGAAATTCAGAGACGTAATATAATATGTTGCATATCAACATGCGTGTATTTAAAAGGCTAATTTAGCGGTGATATTATAAACAGCTATTATATGTATACATCCCCCGACGCCTTATTAGATTTCATAGGAATACCTATGACTGAAGTATATCAAAGCATGTTGGTAAGCAGCATATGTGAGGACTCGTGTAGTAACAAAAACCATTTCAACGTGATTGTAAAAACTTGTTTAATTTCCATACCTTATATACAATAGGTATTTTTACAAAAGTACTAATAAATAGTAGTCCTGAACGTTGTTGTTAATGCAAAACTGTTTGGATTTGTGCAGCCGGAATCTCGGTCAACCTTGCATACTATTAAACACTCAAATACACACCGACATTAGAAAATTATTTTTATAAATATATATTTTTATTGATTCATGCATAGTTGAGGATAGTTTGGGCAGTTTTATTTATTTAGAATAAAGATTAAAATTTCAAGATGTACCAAAACATAAGGGTCTAAAATAAAATTAAAAATATTTTAGAAGCATTTTTCACTTAGGGTGCATATTTTCCCAGAAATTGGTAAAAGGAGAAACTTGGCATTATGTACACTGACACAAAAGTCAAAATTCATTTTAAAAAAATTACTATTCAACTATACAGTCTACCAGAATAATTCTTTTTACTTTGATAACAATAGTAAATATTTACTTATTTCTAAACATTATTTTTCTTAGTGCTACGCACATGAATATACAAATAAAGAAAACCATCACTTCATACGCGTATCGATTAAGTTAAAATGTTTGTTTCACATAATATATCCAGACTTGATATTTTACATACACCGTACAACCTGACATTTCTTTGGAAATAAATCGAATGTAGCATAAGAAACTACAAATTCTCTTCCAAACGCCTGGGGTTTCAGTCATCCAATTTCCATATTTCGTTTTATGGACGTAAATATGCATTACATTTTTTTTTCAAAGAAGGCATTTGGTTACTATATTTTATTACTCGATTCATCAATACTAACTCCAACATAGCGCCACAACTGATGCTTATATACGAATTTACAAAAAAAAATGTATGTATGTAACATAAATTAATTTTGTACATTGTTATGATAACTTGATAACGTGATTATATAGTATGATTTACGTGTATCTGATTATTTACATGCTACCTCACAAATATGACGTAACAACAGCTGATAACACATTATTTAAAATTAAAAACTTGGAAATGCATGTATATCGTATGATATACGTAGAGGCTCTTTCTTTTAAGGTAACTACGAATATGATGTCACAACAGCTGACTACGGATAATGTTATAAATAATTATTATACATTGTCTTCATTTATTAGTTTTTAAAACATGGAAATGTAAGTATACAGTGTAAATATATCGTGTGACGTATGTACCAAGACGTATATTGAAGGGAAATACGAACATGAAGTTGGAATAAGAAATTACGTGCCTAAAGTTTAAGGCAAGCCAGAGAATAGGGCAGTGAGAGACAAGGTGGATGGCATGACATTTCGTTACGAACAATGGGCACATGAAGAATCCCGTACACTGCTGACCAGTTATGAGCGATCTCAACAGGCGCCAGGGGTGAGGACCATGTGATTGTCGCAGGCATGGTCACAGCTAGTGGTTTTCTTGTCTACCATCCAGCGACATTATGCGGCTTCACTGGAGCTAATGTGGCAACATGAACAATCGTTACTCGACCATGTTCTGCACCACATTGAATTTTCTAATGTCACAGGTTTGAAAAGTAATTACGAGTAGTTTATGCGAACAGCTCTATTTAAGAATACAGGAAAGTTGTTGCCTTACCTGAAATAATGTTTCAAGCATAGTAAGCTCATGCCAGTCCACTTAATTGGAGTTAAATAAACGTTTAACGTATACCACATCATATCAATGCAAAGCCCAAACAATGTTATATTATTAATTATGCATTTAGCCCCTTTTTTAAGCATAGTAAATATAATTTAGGTACATACTGAGATGGAACCATCAAATTCACACGTTAGTCAACACTCACGACATAAAACATACTGCCATGTTTCACTATATCATATGCTTTTATAATCATTACAACAGTCATTTACAAAGCAGTTATGTGAGGGGCACATGTTTTCTGGACTGAATCTTATATGTCATCAGAAATTGCGTCAGACACCATATTGAATTGTATAGTTTTTACCGTGCATTTATATTTCGTTAATATTTTAATACAATTACATTTAAATGTAATCCTTGTCTCGAATATAACCAAATTCATTATAACATATACTGCATAAAATAACTTGACAATTCATTTCCTTACTTGTTTAAAAAAAATGACAAATATTCATGTATTGATTTACATGCGATGCTTACAATGCAAGTAGAAAATGCACACAATAAAGACGTACTTGTTAGTTTCATTACATTGCTAAACTCACACACTTACTAAGCATATACCATATTCCGGCTTGTATTTCAAACAAATGTGATCGCATCAATATAAAAATAAACTAAAATCCTATAACACCGTATAACACTGAAGAGCCAAAAACCTGGTATAGGCGTGCGTATGCAAATAATAGAGGTATGGAACCAATCATAGTAACGCGATGTAGTCGGCAGCGCCTATATAAGACAGCAAGTGTCTGGCAAAGTTGCTAGATCGGTTACTGCTGCTACAATGGCAGGTTATCAAGATTTAAGTGAGTTAGCGTGGTGTTATAGTCGGCGCACGAGAGATGGGACATAGCATCTCCGAGGTAGCAATAAAATTTGGATTTTCTCGTACGACCATTTCACGAGTGTACCGTGAATATCGGGAATCCGGCAAAACATCAAATCTTCGACATCGCTGCGGCCGGAAAAAGATCGTGAACGAACGGGACAAACGAGGACTGGCGTGAATCATTAAACGTGACAGACGTGCAACCCTTTCTCAAATTGCCGCAGATTTCAATGCTTCTTTCATACCTTCAGACATTAGTCTAGTTCATCCCACGTCGTTTTGCAGCACTTCTGCGTGTTCGCGGGGGCCCTACATGATATTAGCCGGTGTACCAGTTTTTTTGGCTCTTCAGTGTATAAGAAAAAGCCTTGTACAACCACAGAACTATTCGTTTACATTTTGCCATTATTTTAAATAACCGATTTTTCAGTCTAGGATCGAAACTCCATCATGCTATACTACAAAGTACTGCTACCAATCATTACCTCCCGCTCCCAGTATATGAAAGTCCCAAACATAGTGCATATATAAACACATATGGTTTCCGAATTAATACTCTGTACCTAGGGGAATAACAAATCAGCTGGGGTGAGAGGGATGTCTGTGCCATATCACATCGGCATACGTTAAATTCAGTCCTAATAATCTAGAGACGATTAATTTAAATAGTCATACAGCACTCACAGGTTATTCAACCAGCAGTAGCAGAACACTTCAGCTCTCCCCAGCATAGGTCAAACAAATGTTTTACGGTAAAGAGGTCATTTATAGAGCGTTATTTTTAATTCCTGCACGATCAAAACATATTGCTTTTTAAATAGCACCAAGCAATAGCCCAGAGAACATAAGTACACAGAAAAGAAATGCGGTGGTTCCTTTGATATGCGTGAACCCATTCGCCGATTGGCCTCACATAACTTTGTACACGTCAATGTGCCGTATTGGCTACTACGTGCTGAGAATGATTCCCTACTGACTGAGCTGCCAGCTGCTGAATAAGTTACCAGGCGCTGATTGGCGAACGGCGTTCTGACATGTTAGTAGTCAGCGACGCCATTTTTCAGACGTGTACAGCTAGAGTTCGTTGTATACGCATCTGTATTGGTTTTCAGTGTGCCCTGTTTTCTATTACCTACGCATCCAATCCAAATACATAAGAGTTTTGTGTCATTATTATTACTGCATATATTTTGTTGGTCAAGAGACGCCTTAAATATATGCATTACAATAAATAATCGAATTTCCCCTTTTTGCATCTTTAGCTGAAATAATTTTCGTTAAAAAAGTAACATAACGATACTCGGCATACACGTTTCCCAGTTCAAACTACTGCAACTGGATTAATTTTAATATCAGTAATGTATGCAACATAAATTTTTGTAAGAGTAATATCCAGAGAAGATTAACTGAATTTGTAGAGTCCTTTGAAGTATTCTAAAAAACTCTTCTGCAGGCGAACTAATATCTTCATACATCTAATGAAAATTAACAATATTTTGATTTTGATATTGTCACTAAATCTTTGCGAATCTAAGGATTTCAGTTTATTAGAAAGTATTTGCTATAAGTAGCAGATATGTTATAACAATGTCACCTCGTACAGACCAACCGCTTTGTAAATTTATTTTACAATATACTAAAATGTATTTGCCTGCCGCGTTCATTTATATTTCATTCGTGGAGATCTACATTTATAATTATTACAGGCAGATATGCTGTTTTCTACCAAACACACGATAATGTTCACTTTAAATATATATTATTCACTTTGAAAGTATATTTACTATTGACTTTTGCAACTTTATTTATTATTCACTTTGCAGTTGTATAAAAATTGAATTCAAAATCTTAGCCCGTATCTCTTAAATATTTTTGGTTGCATATGTAGGGAAATTTTGTAATTGAAAGCAAAAGTGTTTAAACAGTCGTAATTTGTATATACAACCAGACAAACCTACATACACCACACACGGATGTGCTCAGATATAATANCACATACACCACACACGGATGTGCTGAGATATAATAAATTTTACATTAAATATTTACCCGGTTACAGAAAATGTTAACGAATAAGCTCTACTAGCGGGACATACGAGCAGACGATATCATGAGACCGTTTATTATTGAAATGTATTAATTTTTTCAGTTCATGGCTGCTTCTTTAAGATGTTTCTAGGTCCAATACACACTCTTTTAATTTAGAGCAGCATGCATAATTTTTCAAACAATGCATTTCATAAAAACAAAAGAAATTAATAGCACACACAGATAACTTATGCCTCCTTTGAAGTATACCAATTCAACTACCCTGCAGCTGAATTAACCTCTGCGTACATATGATAGTAAAAATATTAATATTTTGATTCGCATCTTACCACCTTTGTATAATCGAGGTTTTCCATTTATTACTGAGCTTTTACTATAGTACTAACATTATATTTTCCCATATTCTTCTTACACAGATAATGGCTTCGCTGCACTGTAAGACCTCGCTTGACTTGAAACACACTCACTTGTTCGAGGCCACGCCCCGTCAGGTCATCGCACTTGCTATTAAATTACCAAAAATCACACTCATAAACATAATATTTCATTCAATAAAGCCTCCAGCTTTGAGTTCGTCAATAATCGAATTCATCCCGAATTGGCAGAAAGATATCCTATTAGGGAATTTGTAATATATTTACTTTTCTATTAGTTTCATACTTTCACTTTACCTATTCATTAATAAAGTGATCAGGCTCACGTCAATGGTAAATAATATGCATATAGAAGAAAGATACATTCTCTGCACACAAGTATACTTTAAGAAAGGCTTACAAAGTGCACAGTTGACCGTGTACAACCTATAGAGATGTTTAAGTACAAATTATTATATTTAGAAAATATGATATGATCTATAAAGAAGTAACGTTTTCAAGGCCAATACGTGTGTTAACATAAAATTTATTTTTATTCTGGTCTTGTAATATAATCTTTGAATACGTCATGCTGTCAGAATAATTTGCACTTACTTATTATGCGATTTTAAAGGATATGATAATTAAAAATAAGTTTTACTAAAAAATAATTTTATTCTGAAGTTGTATCATGAAAACTGTATAGTATATATTGGTGAATAATGAACTGTGTATTTTTTGGAAATGACTTTCGTTTTTGTATGTCGATATCTATAGTCCCTGTATTAAAATACAAAGTGTTACTTGTAGCAGAATAATCGCGTTGGTCTTAGACTACCGAGGGGACTTGCATTTCCTAGATCGTGTGTTCATGCTCGTGTGCTGCTCGAGCTTTTCCTGTGGGATTTCCCCGTCTCGCTCCGGGTGAATGCAGATAAATAAAATATTTTTAAGATATACGTATGTTTGCAATAACCACATCAAAAGTTTGAAAATAAATTTGAGGCAAAAAAATTTTTGCAATAATACAATTTTTTTGAAAAGTAACATAAGTATTTTTAATACTGAAATTCATGCTACAAACTAGAATGGAACACATGTTTTTCATTGCTTATCAGGCAAAAATAATTTTTTTATGAGCATAACCGAAATAAAGGCATATTGTATTATAGCAGCATAAATGCTTTAAGCATAGTAATTGTATATTTATTCAGATCGTATTTATATTAATTTTAAAATAATTATAATATAAAATTTTCTAAGGTTTCCGTCACTTCGCTGACTCAGCTGCATGCAAAACCCTTTTATTTATTTTTTTCTTCTGAAACTATTTCATAATTAAATTATGTGTTTGCGTCTAGCATGCCAATTCGCTCACATACGATTATACTTTGAAACATGTGTGGGGACTAAGTTAAAATAATACATTGTCTTGATTCCATACTGAAAGTGGCATATTTTTTTAATGAACATTTTAAAAATAAAGATGAAAAAGTTAAACTGAAAGGTTATATCTTTTTTATACTAAACAATTAGGACTTGAAACAAAAGCATGGAAAGCCCCCCCCCCCCCCNCCTCTTAAAAACGGTTGCAAAGTCAGGTCGCTGCAGTTATATTTTAATAGGACTGTCGAAACAACCTGTTCGGTATAGGCCATTCATGGTAAAGTGAGAACTTTTTGAAGGCACGCTCATTCTATTCTACTCATATTATATATGCGAAACATGTGTGTTTATGATTTTAACTACTCAGTTCCATAACAGTTGAACGGATTTTGATAAAATTTTCTTTGTATGTACTATAGGTCCTGGAACAGGACAAAGGATACTTTTTATCCCGGAAAATTGTATGGTTCCTGTGGAATAACAACAAAACCTATTTCTCCGACGCCTGGGAACGTCTTGTACCAATATACACCAAGTTTATGAAGTAAATTTTTTCAGAGTTGATCACACCTCTGAAAGGGCTTAACGACTGCTATCAATCGATAACAACTGGGACCGAATATTTAACGAGCCCTCCGAAGGCCGGAAGCGCTCAGATTTTATGCCACTTAACGGTCACCCATCCAAATGTGTGCCGCTGGGAACTTNAAGTTTATGAAGTAAATTTTTTCAGAGTTGATCACACCTCTGAAAGGGCTTAACGACTGCTATCAATCGATAACAACTGGGACCGAATATTTAACGAGCCCTCCGAAGGCCGGAAGCGCTCAGATTTTATGCCACTTAACGGTCACCCATCCAAATGTGTGCCGCTGGGAACTTTGCTTAACTTTGGTGATCGATTAAGATCCTTCAGCCAAGTGCCAAAAGTAGCACATAGGTACACTTTTTTCCTAGTAACTTTAAAAAAAGAATACCTTGGTACTCCTTTTTGCGATACTTGATTAAACTCACGTTTTGATTTTCATACATTGAAGCTGGAAAGCGGAAATGTGGTAACTACGCGATATTTGCACAGAGGCACTCCAAAAACATAGGCCTACTTCTTGGCTATCGGGTGGAAGAGGCGCTAGCTCGACAGCAAAACGCCGAGCGCATGGCTTCTCAGCGTGCTNTTGCTTAACTTTGGTGATCGATTAAGATCCTTCAGCCAAGTGCCAAAAGTAGCACATAGGTACACTTTTTTCCTAATAACTTTAAAAAAAGAATACCTTGGTACTCCTTTTTGCGATACTTGATTAAACTCACGTTTTGATTTTCATACATTGAAGCTGGAAAGCGGAAATGTGGTAACTACGCGATATTTGCACAGAGGCACTCCAAAAACATAGCCCTACTTCTTGGCTATCGGGTGGAAGAGGCGCTAGCTCGACAGCAAAACGCCGAGCGCATGGCTTCTCAGCGTGCTTCCGAGACGGCACAAGAGGCGGAAGCGCGTCCATTTGCTGATGCTCAGAGACAAGCTCAGCGTCGACAAATAATTTCGAGGAACGCGTGGGGAGTTTTCCAAAAATCTGCATTCGACTATGACGAAACTTTAGATTACGGTCATCACAGGCTCATTAAAATATATAGAAAGAACAAAGATTGTATTATGTATGATGGTAGTTTACTAACTTACCATAATATTATATTGTAATTGCATTTTCCTAATTTATTTATTAGTGTATAACTCTAAAAACTCAATTGTAGCTGGGCCGGTTCGCTAGTTTGGAATTAAAGTCAATAAATATATTTTATTTTAGCCGTAGACGTTATCTTCCGAGTGCGGTTGAATATACACGCTGTGTTTATTACTAACGTGACAATATGTATACAAAAAGGTGGATAAAGGATAAAAATGTGACATAGCAAACATAAACTAGGCCCTCAAAAGTGCTCATTTTACTGTGAACAGTGTATAACTCGCGAGGGTCGTTGCGAGGCCAAGCGTACATAAATCGTACATGAATGTTGCTTGACCTCCTCAGATCTTTGTCAACGTATGAAGCTGCAACTTTCTAGGAACATCTAAAACGAGGAGACGACCCAGAAGCTTTGACAAGTCACAACTCTAGAGACTCGTCCACATAATAATAAACCGTTTTACTAAAAAATGGTTACGAAATACAGAGAATCGATATTTAGTTTGGAAATCAACATTTGGCAAGTCGGTTCGATTTAAAAGTTCAAATATCTGCATAGACCAATTCACTGTCACGTCGAAGATTAACCATTTCATTATCTTTCCTTCAAAATTGTGCACATTTTTTAACAGATGTAAATGAATAAAAAGCGCTACACGAGAACTTCCTGGCAATCATACCGAAGCAATGGAAAACATATAAATTATAAATATTAAGTACATTTAAGTGCGACTGTGAACCAGGCAACCTTTCGTGCTTTAAGATTATAATTTTTGAATTATGTTTAAAATTTTACTGTTATGTGTCAAAATGTTTTAGCGTAAAAGTAACTTAATCACAATAAAACGTATTTATCAGTGTAGATTTTTTTCCCCGTGTCCGTTTTCTTTTCCCCGTCATACTTAAATATTTCGGTTTTAACTTATTTTTAAATTGTCATCATCAAATAATGTACCATTATCTAGAATTGTAAATCCATACTTACCTGACAAATTTGCAGAAATAATCTTTCTGCTTTAATTTGGAATCATGTTGTCTAATTGTAAAAGTTAAATGTAATAAACCCCACATAACTAATTATATAATATAGATTGTGTTTAATAACAACTATGCATCATAACATCAGCGATTTTCTTAAATGATAAATTAAGCATTAAGTAATATAGACCAGGCACGTAGCCTGAGATTATAATCGCGTTTGAACATATGTTTGAAAAACTATAACGTATAAATAAATTTAAATCGCATGCCCTACATTTTATAAGAAGTAATACGTTTACTGAGTAGATATTGTGTATGGACTAAAACTGTGGTGTCTAACACGACAGTGATGTTACACAAGTCCACTACGTCTATGTTTCTAGCATTTTGTGATCGGTATGCACTAAATCCGAATCAGTGATGTCAATCAGCGAAATAACATTCACTTAATGTAAGTTGATGAACTACTGCTGACTACAGATCAAGCAAATTAACTAAGAGCAAGTGACTTGTAGCAGTTGAATTCTTGACAATCAGAGGGAATCACAAACAAATCAATGAAATTTAATACCATATTACTTAGTTATATGGCACTGATTATCGGTCGCTTAATTTTTACTGTTTTCTCTGCCTTCGTCTTAATTCTCACTGAATGTTGTATGTTTCGATGCTATTGCCGTTTCAATAATTTAACTAATCTACTTGTATCAATATTACTTTCTAAAATACAGAATTTGTGCTGTGTTTTTAAAATGTAATACTAGCAGATCTTATCAGCCGACCCTGAAGAAGGCATATTCGAACTTCATGGATGAATATGAGGCACTGGGACACATGCAGCTCACAAATAATTCAGATAATTCCACGGATGTCTCATTTTACATGCTACGTCATCCAGTATTCAAAGAATAGAGCACAACTACAAAGATAAGAGAAGTATTTGATGCATCTTCTTAATCAAGCAGTGGAACTTTCCTGAATTACACACTAATGGTAAGTCCAACTGTCCAACAGGATTTACGTTCCATTGTTATGAGATTTCGCACACATCAATTGTGTTTCCCAGCAGACATTTCAATGATGTATCGAAAAATCAGGCTCGATTCCCGAAACTTTGATGTTCAGTAGATCTTATGGAGGAAGGATCCTACATCTCCACGCAAAGAATACAACCTTACTTCTGTGACGTGTGGTATTGCCAGTGCACCTTTCCCAGCTACCAGGTGATTGAAGCAGTTAGCCGTCGACGAATGAAAAACATATCATAAGGCATCGCAAATTGTAATGCGTGACTATTGTGTAGATTACTACATGTCTGGTGCACAAACTGTTAAAGAAGCTCTAACAATAAAAAACAAATTGTTGCAGCTTTTGAATAGCGCTGGATTTCCTCTTCGCAAATACAGTAATACCTGGCTTTACGCGACCCCGTTATGCGCGGTTTCACTATAACGCGAATTTCAAATTTCGCGCTCAAATGCCTCTCATTACGCGAAAGAGTGCGTATAAACATAATGTAGTCATCAACTTCTCTATGGTCGCGGGAATCCCCGCTTCCTCTGAACATTCTGTTTGAAGAATTGGGAATTCCCCGTCCTTCGACTTTGTTCTATGGGGATTCCCTCGTTCGTTTCGTTTGTTCCGTCATGTTTAGTTCGGCTGGCAGTCGTGTTTTAACATTTATTGGAGATATGTCATAATTTAACGCTACGTCAAAAATGCCGCCTGTAAAGAAAAAAGAGCGTAAAAGCGTAACTTTGGAATTGAAGATGAAAGTGTTAAGAAGAATGGAAAATGGAGGCAAAGCAACAATTGTTGGGAGAGATTTTGGACTATCAGAATCGACTGTGAGAACAATTTTTAAAAATCGGGCAAAAATTAAAGTCTCCAGTGAAAGTTCAACACCTGTAAGTGCAACAAAACGTTTTCGTTCGAGATCCTCTAACTTAGAAAGAATGGAGAAGTTACTGTCAGTCTGGATCGAAGATTTGAATAAGAAGAACACACCACTAAGTCAAGACCTCATATGCACAAAAGCAAAATCTTT